>JAPMLY010002380.1:0-20000 GCA_026401115.1 Tetraselmis chui
TCGTCCGCGAAGAGGGGTGTAGGGCGGTCCTTAAGGAGGACCTGTTTGTAAGAGTCCGGTAGGTTAGAAGGTGATGACATGGTGGTCGACGGTTGGGTGTCGATGTGAGTGTTTTTGGTGTTTTTGATGTGGGAAAAGAGTGGGTTAGGAGTGGTCAGCGTGTGTTGGCGGCACACGACCAGGCATGATGGGACCTGGGTTTGTTTTTCGCGGGCGTTAGATGTGGACGTCCGGACGCTCGGAGGGGCGCGCGATAGTGCGCCGGCTCCGTGAAAGGGTGGTTTTTGTAATCTATAAGTGTCGGACGTGTGTCGTAGTATTGGACGGAGTACTCGGTGTGTTTGTGATGTGGGCGGCGCAGGTTCCGGCATGTGAACCGAATTCAAATTTGTGAAAGCTGCGCCTTGGAGTGTGTACCGTCTGATGGGTTTACGGATCCACTGACCTCGGTGAGCTAGGCTCGGTTGGGGAGAGGTGATCGGTGCCCGTCGTCCGACGGGCCCTGTGGTCACCAGTCTATCGCTCATGGGGAGGCCAAGCCCGGAGCGAAGACGGTCGGCGTTGCTCATCTGAGCTACCGACCCATCCCCTATATTTTTTACGCCAGTAGTACTTTAGTAGTACTTCGGATCTTTTTACTGTCTTAAGTGACGGTAGGATACGTTTTTCGTTCCGATGCCAAAACTGCCGTACGAATCTGTTCGGCTGTGCGTTGTTCGAGTGAGGTAGCGTGAGGGTCGACCGCTGCGGCGGATGTAGACTGCTCAGGCTGCATGTTGTGGAACTGCGTAGCTGAACGAGGGGAAGTGTCGCGTGACGCTCGAGTGCGCATGGGACGATGGTAAACTGACACCCTGCTCGACTACTAGAGTCGAGACTGCATTCGCGCGAAGCCTAGATTGGCTGAGCGCGAAAGCATAAAGTGCCTAGGCTCGTGGCTAGCTACGGCTTATAAGGCACGGGCTAGCTAGAGCTGACCGTTGGGGAAGTCGTTGGTCGTTGGTTGCGCCTAACTGCTCGGGCAAGGTGGTTGCCCTGCAGGTGAGACGCGCCGATATTAACGGTAACAATAACCGCTAGAGTTATTGTCCCGTACACATGGAATTGGATATGCAAACCTCTAGATTCAAATCAATCTAACCATATCGCTACGGATACCAAAAGTACGGTATTGATGTTCGTTAATGCTCACCTGCATTACTTACATAACTGTGAGAAGCCACGCAATAAAAGTCCCGCGTCGTTGGGACTTGGGACAGGGAGATTCACCGTTAAACCCTAAAAATTTGAAGTGCGGGTGAGGTAGTCCGACAGTATCGGGCAAGCAGTATTACGGGCTTGGGAGTCCGACAACATGGGAGATGACGCGCCGGATGTATGTTCGTGGCGTTAAATGATGTCGCAAACTGGAAATGTCGATACGGGCCAACCTCTAGCTAATATAAAGCCTATGAAGATGCCTAACAAGATGCCTGTAAGATGCGCTGGCGATCCCCTGTTTAACCGCAAATTGTGCATGACGTAGCTATACTAATTATGTGCAACACGCGCGAAATTATCTGTAAATCAATCGAATTTCTGTCTCAAAATGCAATTAACTCAATCGCGAACGTCCAAGCTAAATCTTTGAAAAGGACCACCTTTCAGAGGCGAATTTTGACTATGGACATCATAACAAGCACATTTCCTTGTGAGAGACGCTTTGAAACAGGAACGCTTGGCGCCAAACACACAACAAGTCATTCTTGTGCTCCTCCTTCGGACATCCACACAGCTCAGGAAGGACAGCCCCGAAATATTTCAGAGTCTTCAAATATGTCATTCGCACCACAGTAAGCATTGCAGTGTCAGCCCCTGCATCTCCAGTTCCCGCCGCAAAGATTCAAAGGTGAGCCCTTCCAACCATTCTTAATCCTTTAACGGCCCAAACATTTTTTATGCCTTTATTATGAATGGCACACGGCAAAGTTCAACGCCCACACCCAACCACCACAATAAGCCCAATCTGTTTAGGCGTGCTAAAATGCCGCGTTCAGCCCAATGATCGATGCGCATAGTGGAACATCTACAACTGAAGTAAAATCTCGACCACGATACCGTGATGGCTGTCAGATTGACACGAGCAAATGCTATGGGTAGCCATTCGCCACAACCTCAGGACGCACTTCAATACAAGCAACTAATTTACCCCCCCCCCCCCCCCCCCCCCCCGTTCCGCTTCCGCACAGCACACCGACACATATACGCACACAAATAGAGAAACAATCAGAGATATTTATAAATGCATGCCCGTGCGAGCACGCGCGCGCGCACACACTGACAGACACACTCTCTGTCTCTTATGACTCTCCCTCTCTCCCTCCCCTCCCCCCCCCCCCCCCCCCTCTCTCTCTCTCTCTCTCTCTCTCTCTCTCTCACACACACACACACACACACACACACACACACACACACACATACAAAACATACATGCTCCCTCTCCCTCTTTCTCACGCACACACACACACACACACACTCTCTCCCTCTCTTTCTCTCTCACACACACATACACATACATACAAAACAGACATGCTCCCTCTCCCTCTTTCTCTCTCTCACACACACACACACATACAAAACATACATGCTCCCTCTCCCTCTTTCTCTCTCTCACGCACACACACACACACACACAAACACGTTCTCCCTCTTTTTTCTCTCTCTCTCTCACACACACACACACACACACACACACAAAACATACATGCTCCCTCTCCCTCTCTCTCACACACACACACATACAAAACATGCATACTGCCTCTCCCTCTTTCTCTCTCTCACACACACACACACAAAAACACACACACACACACACACACACAAGCTCCATCACTCTCTCACGCACACACACACACACAAACACACGCACACACACGCGCATCCTCTCTCTTTCTCTCTCACACACACACACACACACACGTTCCCTCTCTCGCTCTCTCACACACACACACAAACACTCTCTCCCTCCCTCTTTTTCTCTCTCTCTCTCTCACACACACACACACACACATACACACAAAACATACATGCTCCCTCTCCCTCTTTCTCTCTCTCACACACACACACACATACAAAACATACATACTCCCTCTTTCTCTCCCTCTCTCACGCACACACACACACACACAAACACACTCTCTCTCTCTCTCTTATGACTCTCCCCCTCTCTCTCCCACTCTCTCTCTCTCACACACACACACACACACACACACACACACACACACACAAAACATACATGCTCCCTCTTCCCCTCTCTCTCTCTCTCACGCACACACATACACACACAAACACACGCACACACACGCGCATCCTCTTTCTTTCTCTCTCTCTCTCACACACACACACACACACACACACACACACACACACACGGTAGCATTAAGGATAGTCACACTCTAGGGCGCCAGAACATTTATTGTGGACAACCACTAGTCTCAACTGTTTCCATTAGTCTGTGAACGTTTGGCTTAAAGAGTTCTACAGTGCCTTTTCCCAAACCAATACATCCAGTTCACTCCACGCCCGCTGCGGCTAGCTTCTGCTTCAGTTGACTAACCTCTTCCTCCAACTCTCGGATGCGTGCCTACACCGAATGTCAAAGCAATGAATCCCAGTCACCCACTTACTTGCTGACGGCGTTGCAACATCCGTGTGCAATGAAGCAGCGAGCATATAAATGGTTGCTTTTTTCGCACGTCTTTATAAATAGCTGTTGTGTTTCAAGAGAATTGAATGTTTTTTGGAGTAGGGGGGTTTACCTGTGGGTTAGACTCTGCAACACTACTGCGCGGAAGGTGCGGCTCAACCAACATTTTACTGAACTCCTTCAGCTGATCTGTCCCCCGTACCTCCTCCACCAGCAGCGGGAGCCTGTTGAGCGAAAGGAGTCATATAAAGGATAGAGGAAGGACAAGGGGGTTTGGTAAACGCGGGTTATGAGGGAGAGGGGGATAAGACTGACGTGCGGAGGGGTGGCGCACTTAGTGAGGTGAAAGTCCTCATACAGGTCCGCGTACTGCTCCAAGTATTTCTGCTGCATGTTGACCCGAGCGTCCAGCAGCCGCGAGCCGTGACCCACCTCGGGGTAAAGAATCTACACCCCCAGCAACAGTAACTGTCACAACCTACCTCACTCCCAAAACCTACCGAACGCCCCATCCTATATAAATAGCCCCACGGCCCCCTCCCCCGCAACCCGTCATCTCCTAGACAGCGCACCTGATTGACTATGATGTTATGGCAGTCCATGTCAAACTTGGCTAGCTCCTGCACGAGCCGCTCCGTCTCGTACAGCGACAGGAATTCAGGGATGCAGACAGCGACAAAGGTGGTGAGGTCGGGGTCCTTGAACTGACTGTTCACCTCCGCCACCACCGACTGAAGCTGCTCGAGCTTGTCTGCGCACAAACGGTGAGAGTGAAATTGAGACGGTGTGTGCGTGCGTGTGTGTGTGTGTGTGTGTGTGTGTGTGTATGTGTGTGCGTGAGAGAGAGAGAGAGAAAGAGAGAGAGAGAAAGGCATATCGAGAGAGACAGGGAAACAGAGAGAATATATTTGTGTATGCGAGTGAGAATATTCCTGTGTGTATTCCTGTGTGTGTGTGTGTGTGTGTGTGTGTGAGAGAGAGAGAGTGAGAGAGATTGAGAGAGAGAGGCATACTTAGAGAGACAGACACAGAGAGAACATATTTGTGTATGCGAGTGAGGATATTCCTGTGTGTGTGTGTGCGCGCGCGCGCGCGCGTGTGTGTGTGTTTGTGTGTGTGTGTGTGTGTGTGTGTGTGTGTGTGTGTGTGTGTGTGTGTGTGTGTGTGTGTGTGTGTGTGTGTGCGTGCACAGGGCTTTCATAATTCCCACTACCCCTCAGAACTTGACTTTCAAGGTAATACTCACCCATCATCATCGTTTCGGCCCCACCATCGCTCCCAAACATCCGTGACACCTGCGAGAGCATCCCCCCAAACGTCGCCTGCCGGCCAACAAACAGCGCTGCTCAGAAGCCACTTCCCCTACACCCCATGCGAACTCGGCCATTCCCAATTCAATCCATTGCTAGCTTCCCATCACACACGCGCGCGCACACACGCACGCACACACACACACACACACACACACCTAAACACACATAGAACACACACACAAACACACACAGAACACACATAGAACATACATACACACACACCTAAATACAAACACGGGGCATTTAACTAAACACACAAACGCACACACAGATACACACACCTTCAGACTAGCCAGCTTGGCGAGGCCCTTTTCGATGGTGGAGGGAAACTGAAGCAGCCGCAGCGTGTGGCCTGTGGGTGCCGTGTCAAAGACGATACAGTCGTAGTCCATGCTCTGCACCAACTTCATCACCTGATCGTGAGGCCGTGCACGCAGCTCTCAGCACACCCTCCTTACAGTCAAATTCCCTGCCACCCCCTAGCTCAGCCACTCCCCCCCAAACCCCGCTGGCATGACCTCCGCGAAGCTCATCGCCTCGTCGATCCCCGGGATGGAGGAAGCGAGGTCCTGCAGGAAGCCGTCCGCCCCTCCGCCCGTGTCCAGCGCCTCAAGGCTCTGCTCCATATCCGGCTTAGGGTCCACCTCCTGTTGCCACAACCACCCATACGTCAGCCCTCCCCTCCTCCCCCCCTCCTTCCCCTCAGCCCACCAAACCCAACCCATCACCAAAACCCATCATTCCTCCGCAAATGATGGAAAGACGCAAAACTGAATGAGAGGCGCATTGAGAACGGGTTAGCGTATATTAGGGCGCATGCATCAATGTGACAGTGGGTGAGCTGTGCACAGGCAGGCCGGCAGGCAGGCAGGGCTCAAGTGGCTGGTGACAGGCTGAATTTTTAGATTGTGGCTTTATTGGCGCGGCGGTTGGACTGCCAGGCTGGCAGAGTGCTGCCATAGAGTCCCAAATTCGGACACTCGCGTTCTGGGAGTATAGCATAGGGGGGGGGGAGCTGTGACGAAAGAGGAGGAAGGAAGAAAGGATTTCACCATGCCGTAGAGGTTGGTGAAGCCGTTGACGAGAGTGGGCGTCTTTGTGAATTTCTGACGGAAGGCGTCGCTGAGGTTGTGCGCTGGGTCGGTCGAGATCAGCAGCACCTTCTCGCGACACCCTGCCAGCTGTACCGCCAGGCTGCAGGAGCACGTCGTCTTGCCCACGCCGCCCTTACCTCCCACAAACACCCACTTCAGCGATCGCGCCTCCAGCACGTTACGAAGGCTGCCCTCCAGCTGCTCCAACGCGTCCTCAAAGTCCGCCATCGCACCAACGCCGGTCGACGCAACGGCGCGGTTCCGAGTCCGGACAAACGATGGACAGTTGGCAGCAGTCACCGCACTGACCCAGCGCAGTATGTCGCTCTATCTCGAGTCCGATATCACACCTTGCCTCGCCCGTAACCCAAGACTGCACTGCGAGGGAGCTGGCGATGTGAACTGGGGTGCAGCGCGTCGGCGCCGCCTGATCACCGTGTTCAGCGGATCCCTTTTTTTAGCAGCGGGACTCCTTTCATTTTTTCATATGCTTATACAGGGTACGGGTACCTCCTCCACGGTGATGTGTAATCAAATATGCTTGTAATAAATTTCAATCGAATTTTGATGGCCATATAGTAAACACTTTTTTCCCATTTACCCTAGGGCACGTTTTGCCAAAGAATTCATCTTGTTTACAATTTGGCCAAAAGACACCCACATGCGAGGCCTGGGGACGATTAGCGCAGGATTATAGGGTTGGGTGGGTGGGTTCGCGCGAAGCCTAGATTGGCTGAGCGCGAAAGCAGAGAGTGCCTAGGCTCGTGGCTAGCTACGGCTTACAAGGCGCGGGCTAGCTAGAGCTGACCGTTGGGGAAGTCGTTGGTCGTTGGTTAGGTCGAACTGCAAGGCGAGGTGGTTGCCATGCATGTGCGACGCGCCGCTATTTAACGGTAACAATAACCGCTCATATTGTCCCGTACACATGGAAATTGGATATGCAAACCTCTAGATTCAAATCAATATGACCATTACCCTAGGGCACGTTTTGCTAGTAACCTAAAGCCAAAGGCTTGCACAGTCAAAATTAGTGTTGCGGGGGGGACGGAGTGAGCCAGCCGAAGAAACGCCAAGCAACATGTGTAGGGGTCATGGTTGGGTCAATGTATTTTCCTTCGGTCACGGAGCTGTTCTTGGCCCAGCCACCCATGTATTTGATCACGGGGAGGGGCGCGCCGATGCAGTTGGCAGCGGAAGCAATTGTAATTGTAATTGTTTACAACATGTCCCGGCAAACTGGACCGAGTGCTGTCTCACGGGCCACTCTACTTCGCCATACAAGACTTATTCGCAAGTTGGGCCCGGGTCTCTCCGACCAGGTTCATTTCTTATCGGCACACCTATCTGCAATGTGTGTCTCGACGTTCCTCGGGAGTTATATAACTGTCAGCAACCTCAGTAATTGCCACAGTCCCCCCACCTAAGCAGTAACAGCGTAATAATTTTGTAATCAAAAAAAAAGATCTAAAAATAAATCCACTTTTCGAGAAATGCAAAACTAAGCTGCTGCTCGACCTTCACGATGCACGGCCCGCTCCCACCGAACCGGGGTGTCGACCGGCCAAGGCCGGTCGGCGTTCGGGAGGGACGACGGGCCAGCCTAATCTAGCTCCCGCGTGACTTCGGTCTTGCCGAAGGTAGGAGGGGAAAGGCTGGCAAAAAACCCCTCCTCTCGCGGTCGCTCGTCGATCCCGCCGCTCCATCCCGTAAACCCCGCCCCAAGGTCTTGCCGCGTCCATCGACACGGCGGTCCTCCGTGTCGAGGTCCCCCATCACCTCGAGGACATGTGGGGGGGACCGAGACACACAAACATAGAAAAAACTAGCGCTCCTGCCTCCGCGCCTGAATTTTCCCCGCTCATTTCCCCGGTTTTTCTCTGTCTGGTACCCGGGTACCTGTCGGTTTTCCGGCATGTGGCCGTACCCTCCCCCCTCTGATTGCGCGTCCACCGAGCAGCCTTTTCTTGAGCGGGGGCCTCCGCGCTCACCCGGGCCCACGCTCAAGGACCCCTAGGAGTATGAAGGTCAGTCGGGGTAGTGGGTGTCGAAGAGGGGGGGGGGGGGGGGGGGCAGGTCACCGTAGCCGGATCCGGCGGGCCGCGGGCGCCCGGAATTAAACAAAACCCTCCGTGGCAGCGGAAGCAGCTCCTTTCCGGAGGCTGTGCGATGTCCACTTGAATCCGGCGGGCGCGGACGTGTTGATCGTGCGAAGAGCGAGGGAGAGCCAGGCGGAAATTGTGGACGCGGCGCCCCCGTCGGCTGAGGCTTCAGCAGGTGAGAAGCTCCAAAAGGCGTCAGGGGGTGGCCGCCTTTAGAAATTAGCGCAAAAAGCGGCGCGGTGGTGTGAGTAGTATTCCAATAGGTCCGCTAGGATCGGATTGGCTGCAATAGGGATAGCGAACACGAGCTTGTCGCGGGCGTCGCGGCGCTGGTCGCCTTTTCATTTACGGACGAAAAGACAAATTTGTTGCGAAGGTCTGTCTACGGTGATATCACCGGTTCGGCAGCGGGCGCCAGTTTCTGCGCGGCAGAAAAAAAATGTAATTGACGCAAATCGTTAAACAGGCTCGGAAGCGCTCCAGCAGGGGACGGGTTGCAGGGGTCCACGTGAGGTCGGCGCGTACTGTGTTGGCTGCCAGCATGATGTTAAGGGCGACCGGTGCGGGTAGCGGGAGGCGGGAGGCGCCGGGACGATGGGGCGTTGCAGCATTTCGACGCCGCGCCTGGTGTCGGCAAACAGCTCGCCCACTGCAATGGGTTGGCGCTGGTGGTCATGGAAGAATTTGTTTACTGCAGAGAAGTAAGGTTGCAGCGAGGTAGCCGCTACTGTGCCGAGCATGGCTAACCAAGTAACCAGGCCGTGTAGCGTACCATTGTAGCCGGGGTGGCATGTAGCGGCGCGATATTTTCCTATGTACGTGCAAAATATAAAAAACTGTCGGGGACGTGTCGTAACTGGCGTACGTAGACGGCGCTAGCGAGTTGCTGAGTAGGGCGACCGCGGTAACCCCGAGTTTATCCGTTCCTAGGACGTTCTGAAAAGTTTCAGCGATATCGGTGGACCAGGGCGCATGTGTTGAGTTCAACAGTAGGCGGTAGCGGGGTGGTCCAGTGCGCAGAGGGCGAATTAGCTGTATTGTAGACTCGAATCGGTCCGGGTGTAGAGCTCGGCCTATGGTTCCGCGGCGGGTGTATAGCCAAGAGGGGGTGAGAGCCGAACAGCCACGATGCTCCACGCGGGTGGTCCGACCCCCTCGCGCTTGCCGAGCTTGCCGGGAAAGAAAAGGTCGCGGGCCGCCGGGAAGTGCAACGTCGCGGTGGGGAGACGGGCGAAGGCGTGGTACCACGTTTTGTCCGGCCAGAAGGGGGCGATGACGGTCGCTTTGGCTTGCGATTGAGCCAGTTTGGCGGCGAGCGGTGGGAGGGCGGTCCATGGAGGGTTGCAGTAGTTGTTTTCGCGACGCCATGCAGCATCGGGCAGGCGCATGCAATCGACGTCCTCGCACTGCGGGTCTCTCCATCGGGCGTTGAACCGCGGGAGTTGGGCGTTGAGCATCGAGGCGAAACGGTCGATCGTATGCGGACCCCACCGTTCTTAAAGGTGTTCGAAATCGCGGGGGTTGAGTTGCCAGTCCTCGGCGTCCAATTCGTGCCTTAGAGTGTCCGCCCACACGTTGGCGGCCGACCGAATGTAGCGCGGGCGGATGTGGATGTCGTTGGTGTCGAGAAGGTACCACAAGCGCCGTAGCTCGGTCATCATGACGGGCGACCGGGAAGTAAGCTTGGTTAGGGCGGCGACCACCGCTGTGTTGTCCTCGTGTAGGAGAACTTGCCGGCCCTTGAGTTGCGGTAGGAAAGATTGGACCGCGTGTCGAACAGCGCGAAGCTCCTTCCATGTGATGTGTTGTAGACGGTCGGTAGCGCTCCAAAAGCCGCGTGCTTGGTAGTTTGAGTCGTCGTTCAGCACGGCTCCCCATCCGTAGTCGCTGGAATCGGCTTGGAGGTAGGTGGTCTCGATGGGCTTTTAGATTGACCGACCGTTGTGTTGGGTGGGCACCGTGCGCCACCACTCGAGGTCGCGTCGTAGCTGGTGGATGAGGCGCACGCGTCCCCCCCAACCAGTCCGTTTGGCTAACACATTGTGGAGCTCGCGTAAAAAGAAACGCGCGGGCGCGATGGCGAGGTAGAGGAACTGAGCTTTTCCCGCGAAGGCCGCCTGTTGGCGAGTGGGTAGCCATCGGGCGTTCGAAGCCGCTCGGCCGAGAAGGGATGACGCGTGTTGCGCGAGCTATTGTAATTTTGCGGGTGGGGCGCGAAACATACCAAGTTGTAAGTCCACCGTCAAGCCCAAATGGTCGCCGACTTGCGTCGGAGTCCACACGCCTTTCTTGGGGTTGCGTTGGAGGCCTAGGCTGTCCAGTAGTGCTTCGACGCGTTGGCGAAGGAGCAGCGCGTCTTGGTAGGAGTCAGCTAAGAAAAGGAAATCGTCCATCATGTAGGGGAGGAGTCGTGTACCGCGCCATCGAGCGTTCCGTAGAAAACGTTTTGACGGGTGCGCGCGGTCCGGTGTAGATGCCGGCGTAGGAGGCGGTGGGCGGCGTAGATGGTTCGTAAACACCTGCGTTAGCTTGCAAAAGTAGTACGCTGAACCGGACCACCCCATCGAAAGGCAAGCGAGGCGCCACAAGGTGCCGCGGTAGTTGACCGTGAAGTAGTCGCGGTCTTCCTCCCGGATGCCAAGGGTGTAGTACCCGTCGGTGAGGTCGAGAGAAACGAAGCAATCGCCGGGCCGAGATATGTGACGGAGGTGCTTGAGAGTCTCGGAAGTCATGTTGTGCGTGGAGCAGTAGCGGTTGAGTTCTCGAAAGTCGGTAATCAAGCGCCATTGGTTGGCGCATCCGGGCTTGGGCACAAGGAACATCTGGGACACGTAGCGAGGGTTGTTTGAGCGCTCCCACGCTCCGCAAGCTTCGAAGCGTGGGAGTTCCGAGTTTAGAGACTCGAGTTGGGCTGGTGTTGCGTCTAGCATAGAGATGCCTTGGTTGAAGGGCTTGGGGCGGACGCCGTGTTTGAACTTCACGCGGACTCCATGGCGGATCCAACTTAAGACTTGGCCGCTCGCGCCGATGCGCTCCCACTCCCGCCATCTCCGACGCACGCGGTGGCGCATGAAGGAAGATGTCGGTGAGCATGAATCGGCGCGGCGGGACACACCATCATTTCTTGGGCGGGGGCTTAGCCGGGTCGGTCGGCTTGGTGAGAGGGGTGGCGCGGGCTGCTGCTACTGCTAATGCTGCCGCGGCCTTGCGTTTGTCGGCGGCGGCCTTGCGGGCTGTGGCGTCTGGGCCTGCGGGTTTGTCCGGTGTGATCCTCGCGAACGCGGCGCCGGCTGCCGCTTTGCTGGCGGCATGAAGGCTGACTTCAAGGGTGCGGTCGACGAACGCTTGGCGTAGCGCATCCAGTGGACCGGAGACCGCGGTAGGGCGTGGGCGACAGAAGCGCTCGTGGACCAGTTCGGCAAACACGCGGTCCGCATCCGTGCTCACTTGTCCGCCCTTGGTGAGGCGGAGGAAGCCCAATCGAGTACGGGCGGCCTCCTCCGTCGTTGTGTGGGTACGATGACCCGCTCTGATAAGGGCAATCGCTGCTCCCTGCTCCGCCGATAGAGGTGGGCCGTGCGACAGCGTGTCCAAAGCCTCGCTAATTGCCGCGTTGGCGCAACTGTCGAAGAAGGCATAACAACATATGTGGAGGTACTCGTCGTATGCCGATTGGGTGCGCTTGTCGCTGAGAGCACGGGCGGTATCGTCTGTGAGAGTCCACTGACGTGGCTCCTCAACGTCGCGTGGGGGACGCTCGAGGCCGGCCGGGATGACCTCGCCGTAGTAGGCGAAGCTGACGAATTCGGACGCGGAGGGTTCGGGTTCGTCGTCAAGCAAGTCGATAGGTGGCTCAGGGGCCGCCTTACCACCCTCCGTCGCTGGGGTCGTGTCGGCGGGAATGGAGTGTTGTTGATCGGTAATAGCAGGTGTGGTTGTCGTCTGCTGGAGTTGTGCGAGTAAGGCAGCGTTAGCCGCCAAAAACTGCTCAGTAATCCGTTGTTCCGACTCTAAAACTGCCGTACGAATCTGTTCGGTTGTGCGTTGTTCGATCGAGGTAGCGTGAGGGTCGGCCGCTGCGGCGGACGTAGACTGCTCAGGCTGCATGATGTGTAACTGCGTAGCAAGACGAGGGGAAGTGTCGCGTGACGCTCGAGTGCGCATGGGACGATGGTAAACTGACACCATGCTCGACTACTAGAGTCGAGACTGCATTCGCGCGAAGCCTAGATTGGCTGAGCGCGAAAGCAGAGAGTGCCTAGGCTCGTGGCTAGCTACGGCTTATAAGGCGCGGGCTAGCTAGAGCTGACCGTTGGGGAAGTCGTTGGTCGTTGGTTGCGTCGAACTGCAAGGCGAGGTGGTTGCCATGCATGTGCAACGCGCCGCTATTTAACGGTAACCGTAACCGCCAGTGTTATTGTCCCGTACACATGGAAATTGGAAATGCAAACCTCTAGATTCAAATCAATCTGACCATAAATGAAGTCCGCATTGCTGACAAGCATTTTGAAATTTAATCCAGAGCCATTTTCAAAACTAACCCCGCCATTAATTGGTCACAACGCCGCACATTGCCGTAATAGCCTTCAAATTCAATTGGGGGTAGAATCACGGCGTTCCTGAAATGCCGAAAACGCGCTTTTTTTGTACACGCGACAACTGCGTACACGGGCGTAAAACCCCCCTTGTGTTACGGACCGTCTACACGCGTCCACGTAAGTTTCTCAAGCCCCCAAGGCCCTAGTTGCTAGGTTGCTTTAATATGACCTCTAGTGGTGGTCTTCACGCGCTCGAGCTGACCGGTCGTCGTTTGAATTTATGTTTCCGGAGTGGATGTAGTTCAAGGTCGTGATGGTGCAATCTGCCACCTGCAGTAACTATTTCAAAGTCGGCCGGCGCAATGCCCGACGAGCTCGACGGGCTTCAGCCTGCCGCTAAAGGCGGCAGGAAACGCACGGGTAGAGGGAGGTTTCAGAGTAAGCGTCGGACGAAAGATCAAGAGCTACGGGCAGAAGCGGCGGAGGCAGCCGCGCAAGAGCAAGCGGAGCAAGATGATGCAGCGGCGAGTACGCATCATCAGCGACCGGCTGCGGAGCTAGCGACACTCCGAGCAGAGGTGGGACGCCTCAAACAGGAGATCGAGAAGGTAAAGAAACGAGCTGACTCTTTGGAGTATCAACTCGAGTCGGAGAGAGAACGGTCGAGAAATAAGGAAGTGTGCGTTAAGGAGCTACGCGCTGCGGCAGTCGAGTCGGATATTGCGCATGCCGCGCAGCTCGCAAAGGTGTGTAGCCAACGCGACTCGTTGGGTCGTATGGTTCGCAAATTTAAGGCCCAGCACTCGAGTGGTAGCCTAAGCGCGGCTAGGTGCAGGGCGAAAGCCAGGGCTGCAAAGGCACGTATGGCGCGCCGTGCCTTCGGAGGCCTCCGTCCGCTGGCGAAGCGCATCATCGCACCACCGGTTAGGAAGAGTGCCGACTACCGCGGCTTCAAACGCCGCGAAGTAGCGAAACTCAAGCAATACCTAGACAAGCGTTACGAGGGTGGTGTCGAGGGTGAAACGGTCGTGCACCTTCTAAATTGCTTCTTTAACGAGTTTCCGGACGTACTCGAGTCGGTGTGCATTGAGCGTGGACTATATACCGCTGTCGAGCAGCGTGTGGTGGACGCACTACGAGAGCACTGGACAGTTGCGCGGGCCTCTTTTGTCAGGGTAACATGCAAGATCACTTGGCGGCGCTATCAGGATCTAGTACACGCATTAGGGAAGAGGTGGAATGAAGAGACCGGTGAGCACGAGGTAGTCCTGCTGCCGCACGGCACGCGAGTTCCGTTGCTGCCGAGCAAAAATGACGTTTGGCAGTGGGAGTCTCGAGTCGCAGAGCTGTCGGGGTTGCAGTTGTCAGACGACGGCAAGAGGGCCACTGTCGACGTGATTCAGGCACTTCGAAGCAGGTTGGTGCAGTTCCCTCCTGAACAACTACCGCCAAGCAAGGTTATCGTCATCCAGTTTTGCGGTGAGTTGCCGGGCTACTGAACATACAGCAAATAGGCGTTTGACTTTCTGTGCACAATAACAAGGGGCTGTTTTGTTTCATTCACTGAAATTTTCGTGATGTTATTCTCGAAAACCAGCTGACGGCAGTGTGGCCTTCAAGATAGGTCATCAAGGAGCTGTGCTTGCCATCCTTAAGCCCATGCTGAACAGGGTTGATGCAAATGGATTCGTGCTGGAAGGTTGGGGCTTCAACAGCATCCATAACGGCGTGAAGATCATGTTGTACGAGGGGCATGATAAGTATGACCAGTTCGTTACACAACTTCAAGCGATCAAGCAGGAGCTGAGAGAATTATGTGATGGCCCGGGCATGGAGCTGCATGGCACGATCTACGTCTTCAAGCTTGTCTTGGGTGGTGACATGGCGTTCCAAGGTGGGGCCTTTGGGCATGCTGGGGCAGCATCTACCTTCTTTTGCTTCATTTGCGACATGGCCCGTCAGAACAAGCATCTTACCCCAGCCGACTACCAACGCAAGGGCATGACACCGCCCATGGAGAAGACAGCTGTCTTTGCAGCTATGTTGGCCCACGCATTTGGAGAGGAATATGGGTTGATCGAGCCGTACTTGTGCCCCGGGTGTGGCCTCCGCGTCAAGTGCCATGGGGACCTGCCCCCGTCCGACACTCAGCAAGGAAGGCAAGACTACCAGTTCAGCCACTTCGGACAGCGGCACTTGTGCCCTCCCGCAATGATGATGATAGACCCAGTGGATATGATTGGGGACACTTTGCACGCCGGAATCCAGATTTGCCCGCACGTGCTGTGGCACACCGTGTACAAGAGGTGTAACAGCGCGGCAACAGCTCAAGCGGCTGTGAGGGCATTAGAAGTCATCGGATTGCCGGGGCGGGAGATCAAGGTGCAGACTGGCAAAGGCAAGAACCCCACCAAGGCGGACCTTCCAGCCCTTAACGGGCCAGAGGTGAGCAAGGTGGTGGAGGGCCGTGGTGTTGTGCTAGACGCCGTATTGTCACCCTCCGATCCTGGTGCTGCAAAAGCCTACAAGGTATGGGAAGCGTATGACTGCATGAGTGCGGCATGGAGTGCAGACCCCGGGGAGGATACAGCGGACAGACAGAAAGCAGCACAAGCACTACGCGCGGCCGCGGAGGCTTTTTTTTCAGCTTTTTTGGATGTTGCTGCAGCAGCGGATGTGACTCCGTACATGCACTTCGTTGTTTGGCACTTCCCGACATGGATGGAGGCGCATGGCTGCATTGATCGCTACAGCGCGCAATGCATGGAGCATGCAAACAGGGAGGTGAAGCAAGGCTATCGTCAGGGCAGTAACCATCAAGGGCAGCGCGTCACATGCACGGGAAAGCTCACGCTGAGCAGGACTGGGCAAGTTCTCAAGCGCAGCACTTTGATGGCGCATCACCGAGACATGCATGGACCCGCCCACCGTGCCCAGCCACACATGCCCAAGCGGAAGGCAGATGCAATCAAGTTGGAACTAGAGGAGAAGGCAGCAAAGCGCATCAAAAAAAGGTGAAAGGTAGTAACATCTTTACATAGACGATTTTTTTAATTCACTACCTGTCTCTATATGTTTTATATGCCAACCTTCGCCGTGGTCGCTGCCGTGTGCTCACACATTCATCATCTGGCCGTGCAGTCTCCCTCTCAGCAATTAGGCGTTGCTTCGCCTTGCAACGTCTATATTCTGGCATCAAATGCGGACCGCACCTCACATCCTCAGTGTCGACAGTGAACCCTGAGGTGTAGCTGCTGGCTCGTCCATCTTTGTCATCCATGAAATCTGAGGTGTTGATGCTGCTCTCTGTGCCCTCCTCCCATAGCTCCCGCCGCCCCTGCTCCTCCCGCAGCTCCTCTGTCCTATGTCTCATATGCAGAGGTGCATCCCCTCCCTCACGACCTTCCCACTTCGCCCGTGACCTTCCAACGTCCATGTAAGGGGGTGGTGGGTTTGGTGCGGTGCAGTCCCAGCTCTGTATCGATCGCAGCCCGTCCGACTCCCCCGGAGCCCCCAACAGGTGTTGGAAGCTGCTCCCGCATAAATCCTGTAGCTCGCTCATTAAATACGCTTTAGGGTCGGTATAGTGAGGTAATATGGGCCATGCCGACCTGGAATCCAATGTGAGGGGGTAGCCTTCAGGGAGTTGCACTTCACTCCCAACCGTGGCCGACACGATGGCCGTGTGGAAGCGCAGCGTGCCGAGTATGCTACGCAGCTTGCTTCCTCTCTTCCAAGGAGTCTCAGTCACCTCCACGATAAACGGAGGGAGAAGAGTGACTATGTCACCGTTGTCCGTCAACCGAACCCAACTGAAGCTTGCCCGCCTCTTATGCTGCTCCACCCGCGCACGCGCCCGCATCGCGCGAGTTCGGCTCTTGCTTTTCACAACCCTCGGCGTATCACCATGCTTTTCGTGAAAACATACAAGTGAAGCAATACCTTCCATTCGGGTGGTGACATACTTCACTCGACGCTTGCTTGGGCTGGATTTGACGTCCATTCTTCTCCATAGGCCTGGCTCGGCGTCGCAAAAGGCCGCCACAAGGTCAATGGGGACGTTCTTGAAGGTTGCTGTCGCGGCTGTGCGTCCACCTTGTGGAAATTGCGAGTTGCAACGCTCGTAAAGAGTTTCAGTTACAGCCGACACCAACACGTCCCTGTCCACAGTAGCAACTCCATTTATGTCCGTTGACCTGCCACATTGGCGACAATAATCTCCGGCGGTAGGCTGGTTGGAGGCGGTGGCTATAACACATTGTACGCAGTTTTCGCGACGTGCCATTTTCCCACCACGCACAGCCGCGTCGGTTCTTTTTCGCAATCTGCACCTGTCAAACCAAGCGCAAAGAAAGAATGATTGGTAAGGATAGAAAAAAATCTGCTGTGGTAGTGACATAAGATACTCTTTTTCCTACCATTGTGGCTTGTCGGCTAGTCAAAAGGTCAGGTGAGTGCTCTCCGATTTATGTTGGAGCGGGCGGGGGTGGTTAACGATATGGTGGTGAGACGGTAGCATGCTTACCGCACCCGCGCAGCAAGAAAAACCAGCGTGTAGCCGCCTGAGCACCAATTGACCGCCCACCACCGGCAACAAGTGCGTTTATAACCAAGTTGGAGGTGTGCTGATTTTGGAGGACAAGGCTCAAATCCGCGTGACACAATCGCGGTTGGAGTGGCCGTAGGCTTAGTGAGGGCGTGCCATTTTCCCACCACGCACAGCCGCCTCGGCGTTTTTTCGCGCAATCTGCACCTGTCAAACCAAGCGCAGAGAAAGAACGGTTGGAAAGGATAGACAAAAATCCGGTTTAGTAGAGACCTAGGATACATTTTTCCCTACCATTGTGGCTTGTCGGCTAGTCAAAAGGGCAGGTGAGTGCTCTCCGATTTATGTTGGAGCGGCGAGGGTGGTTAACGAGATGGTGGTGAGACGGTAGCATGCTTACCGCACCCGCGCAGCAAGAGCAGCCAGCGTGTAGCCGCCTGAGCACCAATTGACCGCCCACCACGGGCAACAAGTGCGTTTATAACAGAGTTGGAGGTGTGTTGGTTTTGGAGGACAAGGCCCAAGTCCGCGCTACACAATCGGGGCTGGAGTGGTTGTAGGGTTAGTGGGTTCGCGCGGTGGTTTGGTGCCGCGTCGAAAACGTCGCTAGTACCTGTATTCCGGACGAAATCAGCGCGCACGCTTTCCGGTACTTAAGAACGCCGTGATTAGGATGTGCGAACAAAACACCACGGCGCGTGGTCAATTGACATGGACACGTCTATCACCACGTCCCAGTTATTGTGGGCAAAAACGTTGAATTTTCGGCAAATTTTGAGGCCCGAAATCCATGCATGTGCACATTATTATGCACGCCTCTATGTGTAGCTCGATCGATTCTAGTTTCGCGGGACGCATGAAAAGTACTCCACACTTGGTTCTCAACATGCATAAACAATAGTATCCGCCCGAGTGTGTTGCGCCCGGCCGCCAAGAGAGCAGCGCCAACAAGCAATAATGGAATGTCTTGCGCACTTGGTTGTCTTGCCATGTGCCTTAAGATATAGCGAAGGAGCTCGGGCGGGGGACCTATTGCGTGCTCAATGTCGTGCATTTTTTCTTTGTAAAATTGAACGACCTAGAGCCGCTAGTTGCTTTGAATTACGAGAATCACCATAGATACGAGTGTTTTAATTACAGAAAGCATGTAGACATAACGAGAACATGGATGGAAATAGCGATAGCGGAGGAATCAAGAGGGCAACAGTGACAAGAGGGTCACGGAATCTAAGACACGGCAAAGAAAACACTGTGCATAGAAATAGCAGAGAGAACACTCTAAAACATGATGCGAAAGTCCCACGCGACGCTGAAAACGCAACACGTGGAGACACTAAAGACACGACGACATTTTCTTTGATGTAAAATGGATCCTCGCTCGTAGATGAGATTGTATCATACCGATACCAGCCTGCCATAGAAACGCGAATCTTTTGTAACTCTGTAAGCAATGATTTTTTCTGTTAGTATGACCATACCATCATCACGCAAAACGCCGCCTGTATACATAGAGGGTGCTGGTGTGGGTTACCTGCAAGTCCCATATGCCGAGGGCGCAAAAAAGAATAAAAAAATTACCATCACCAAGGGTTACCATATACGCGGCTCTACGACGGGTACTGTACAGCTGTAGGTAAGGATGTACCCGTACCAAGATGGAGGCGCCCCACGCCGCAGCGCGCAGTAACGATACTATCAAGTGCACTTTCGAAGCAGCTAACGACGAAAATCATAAGAGCGCACCACCGCCGAACCTTCGCCCCGCGTTTAACCTTCCAGCCTCAGCCGTCACCGACAACCTGGTACTGAGCTTCAGAAACACTCACCATGGGGGCCGCTACTAGCGTGGCGGCTGTCGGGCCGCCGGAGAATGCCCCGCCGCGTCCCAACGCTGGCCCCGCACACACCTCCGCCAAGACGGCCGAGTTGGACAAATATGGAGGTACAGACAATCTGGAAATATGTTGTTGTCGTTGTACTTAATATAGTATTAACCCGGAGCAACACCCTCCGCTGTGGCACGCGCGTCGCGGTGCTGCCGCCCTCCGAGACATGCCGTACGCATGTCTTTCATCCGTCCAGCGCGGCGGGACGGAAGATTGCAGCGAACCATCCACAGAGGGGATGCTAGCGTATCTGCTACGTTAAGCATGTCGCTCGCCTCGAAAGCTCAGCGTGTGCTCAGCGGTGAAAATGATCGGTAGTCGCGGTAGTTGGCAGGCAGCAGCAGACGCATCGGTGGTGGTATAATTTTAGTTAACGGTACAATAATTGTCCAACAGCTGTCCAAACTCCAATAAACCTTGAAACTGGCTTATTGCGCGTCGGCACGGCCTCCCTCTCTCTCGGAATCATAACTGCCGAAGAAACATCATCGCACTCGGCGATGAGGACGGTTCGCCTTTGGCGTTGCCGCAGACGCGGCAGGCGGGCAGCGGCGCGGCGGCACCCCCCATGACAGCAGTACGAGTGTACGACTCTAGCTTGGTGACGGTTCTTCTTCCTCTCTTTTCGATGGTCATTACTATTAGTGTCACTGATCTTCTGGAATAGCACTAGTGATTGGCTGTCAGGCTAGCGGCAGCACGCTTTACTCTCTGCCTACTCAGCTTGTCTCCCTGTCCACCTACGTCGCAGCTCATACCCCCTTCGTCTAAAATCACCAATACAACGTCTCTGCGGAATGAAATGGCCGCGTCACATTTCTATGGCAGCGGTTTGGAAT
>JAPMLY010002380.1:22500-53997 GCA_026401115.1 Tetraselmis chui
CACACACACACACACACACACACACACACACACACACACACACACACACGTACAATCCCCCTTTGCCGTGATATCGGATGCTTGTACACAATCAAATACTTCTGAGACACTTCTTCTTGATGTTCCCGAGGTTTTGCTCCTTGAGCTAGTTCTATTCACGTACTTGAAAAGGTAGTCATAAATGGAAACTGTCCCATATACTGATGTGCCTAACAGACATGTGCACCTCCTTTCTTTTCAGGGGCGACCCACAGCTGGGGCGGTCACTGCGCCCCCGACGGCGGGCGGCGGCGGCAGGAGTCGGCCGGGAAAAGGCGGCGGGACGGTCATGAAGGGAGGCGCGGGCGTGATGAAGAGCGGCGGCGGGCTGCAGGGCATCTTCAGCTCTGCAGGGCGCAGCAACCGGACGCAGGGGTCGCGCAAGGATCGAAAGGGGGGTTGGCGACACCGCGTGCACGTGAGGCGCCCCCTAAAACCTAACATTGAACCTAATAGTATCCCCCTCGCTCCCGGTAAAAATACGAAGTATTCAACCCTGAATAATTGGGACTTTTAACATCAGTTGGCGCCCATTATTAAATGCACACATTTGCCGTCAGCTCTTCCCGATTTTGTTATCGGCTTTTGGTCAGGCATCCCTTATAAACCCTAAACCAAAAGACCCTAAACTCAAATGCAAGATTTCCGAGTTGCTTTCCAACGTTGACCCTTCTGTTATTCTACACTGCCTTTTGTATACCTGTTACTAATACGGGTGTGACCACACCCTATTGTCTTTAGTGTAACGATGACTTTGTAGTTGTATTGTTTGCTTTACTCAAAATTACGAACAAGTTTTGCTTGTGAGCGCCACCATCTCTGGTTTCATTCACCTCAGCCTTGGCTACTATTTTGCATGTTGTCCGTTCATTTAGGCCGCCCTGTAAAGAAAGGCGCACCGTTTGCTACGAAGTGTGAAATAAAACGTTGCGCGCCCGTTATTGGGTCGACAACAGAATCATATTTGGTGAATTTGTAGACTCCCCGCCAACTTTGCGCCCGCGTTCCTGTTTTGGGCATTATTTATCCTGCACTTCGTTTTGTTGTACGATGTAGTGCTGTCCACTGTCGAAGCCAGTTTTTAATTAGCGAGCATCTGACACCTTTGCGCACTGCGTCCATTCATATCCAGACAAGAAAATGCGTTTGTGGCTTTTACCCTAAACTGAAAAATGGCAAGAATTATATGTATTTGCCACAAATATCTCTCTAAACCGTAAAGATTCGTTCCTTCCTCGCGACAACTGACAGCCATCTGTCCCTTATGGACCACAGAACGCAAAAAAGACGGCGTACATGACACTCAAAGTGTACCTCAAAATGAACGCCGCTTGGGTGAGTGTCCCCTCCTCATACCTGCCCCTCCCGTTGGCGATCGACTGTTTTCCACCCTTCACATTCACACACACACTCACACACACGCACACACACACACACATACACACACACACACACACACACACATACCAATACATATTTCTCACACACACACACACACACGCATACACACACACCCCCACACACACACACACACTCACACACACACACACACACACACACACACACCTAAACACATACGCGCGCACACGCACACGCACACACACGCAAACACACACACACACACATTCGATCTCACTCACAGACACAAACACACACACACACAGACCAACACTCATTCTCACACACACACGCGCTCACGCACACACGCACGCACACACACACACACACACACA
This sequence comes from Tetraselmis chui, assembly GCA_026401115.1. Lineage (NCBI taxonomy): Eukaryota > Viridiplantae > Chlorophyta > Chlorodendrophyceae > Chlorodendrales > Chlorodendraceae > Tetraselmis > Tetraselmis chui. The sequence goes on from JAPMLY010002380.1 coordinate 24,273, forward strand.
CACACGCGCGCGCAACACACACCAATACAAACACACCCACGCACATTAGCACACTTTACACACGCAACATACACACACACACCAACACGCATTCTCACACATACACGCGCTCACGCACACACACGCACACACACGAACATACACACACACGCCTACATGCACGCACACACGCCCACACCACGCACACGTGCACACACACACACACACACACTTGCACACGCACACACATACATGCACTCACACACACACACACATACACACACACACACACACACACACACACACACAAACAAGCAAACACACGCGCGCGCGCGCACACACACGCACATACAGACACGCACGCACACACACACACACACACACACACACACACACACACACACGCGCGCGCGCGCGCTCACACGCACACACACACGCGCGCGCACATGCACGCACACACATAAACACATACGCGCGCACACGCACACACACACACACACACACGCACACACACACACACACACACATACACACACACACACGTACACGCTGACACACACTCACACACACGTACGCACGCATACACACACAGGGATACACACACACACCCACACACACTCACTAACGCACACATGCACACACACGCACACACATGCACACACAGGGACACACACATACACACCAGCTAACACCCACGCACACATGCACACACGCACTCACATTCACTCACACACACTCACACACCAACACACACACACACACACACACACACACACACACACACACATGCACACACACACACATACATGCACACACAACAGCGCACGCGCTCATACACACAATCAGACACATGAATATGAAAGCACAGTCACACACACACACACTCGAATATTTTCACGCTTGGCTGAATGATTGAGGTTCGATTGCGCTGTATTTGGGCTTTGCAGAAAAATCAATTGCCGGAGGCGCTGCGGACGGACATTGCGCAGGTGGTGCGAGCGACGCTTCACGACGACTTTCCAAAGTTTGCGACGCACAACGAACGGTTCTTCCGCTCGCCTAGCCAGTTCAGCCATTACGAGCCAAACAATTTGGGCCGCGCCGCGAGCATTCGGGTGGTGGACCTCGACCAGGACCTCGCCAGCTCGAGGAGGAGGAGCTCCGGCAGCGCGGCGGGCGGGGAGATTAGTGCGTCCACCTACAACCCCATCCCCTCTCTCCGCCTTTAAACCCCCCCAAAATATCAAATCCTAAACCTAAACCTGATCCTTCGCATCTCATCGTGACGGTCTGGATGACACAACAAGCTGGGATTGTGGCGAAGAGGATGGAGAGTGGCTGCGGTGGTGGAATGTTGTGTTGCCATTAGTTTGGAGATTAAACTCCTGGATTATGGTTTAAGATTTATGGTTTAGGGTTTAATCCTTGAATGTCAACCCCCCTTGCTTCGTGTTGTTTCGACGACTTCCCGAAATTGCCACGGGTTTGCCCGATGTTTGCGTCAACAGTGTCGACAGGGACGGCGAAGCGGGCGGGGGGGCTCGGGGGGTGCAGATATGGGGAAGGGTTTACAGATGTAACGGTGTATCAGACGAGTTGAACCCATTTTTAGGGTTTTATATTTTAGGGTATTTTGGGGTATATTATTCAACACTGGGGTGTTGTCAGACCCGAGGGTTGCTGCGATTTCGATGGCATTGTATCAAGGCTGTTCCATATTTGCTTGAACCTTTTTCGTGAGGGGGTTGCGTCAGGGTTTGGCGTACGGGTTTCAATTTAGGCATAATATTCGATATTTTCTTGTCATCAAATTACTTACAAAAACTTTACATTTTGTTTGGAAATACTCCGTTATTAGTATTATTGACGTTCGCCTCGGTCGTGGCATGCCCGTCGCCAGGTCTACCGGGCGGAGAGGGGTCGCTGGGGGCGGAAGGCCAAGCATCGATGGACGACGGGGAGGTGGGCGACCAGGACGCGGCAATGATGGAAATGTACGCGCGGAAGGCGAATGCGGCGTGGGTGGAGCGGCGGCAGTGGGAGGCGCCCAAGGTGTTTGAGATGCACACATACACTCTCAGCGGTACGTCACCACCTCTGCGATATCCGACAACCCGCGCATGTCTTTACTGTGTTGCAGTACAAATTTCTAACTGTTTCATTTTCCTACCCTGTGACTTTGTTGGATCGGAATTTACTATTTAACGTACCATAGATTGCTGACGTGCGTTTCTTTCTTTTTATCCTGCGTGTCGTGAATGACTATGCACACTGTAGCGACAGCCTCTCGACACCATATTGATAGGGGCTTTGTTTTTATCCATTTTTAAAGTTTACATTCGTGTTAGCAACTGTTGTATTTAAGTGTAATGCCTGATCGCCCTACATTTGATATTTTCTATTCGATTTTGATGTTCTATTTTAATACTGTTCAATGTCATTGTTCAGTTCTATTCCTTTCATCATCTGCATCCTTTTCACGCATCAGTGTGGAATTATGTTCATTGTTTATTGGCCACTTTCTTTAACTGTCTTGTTATGTATCTGCACGTTATTTTTGTGATATTTATTCCTTCTACACAAGTATTCCATACAGTTTATTTACAATTAGTTTTCCTCTACCACATTTCCTATATTTCCGTTTTGTCAGTATTTTTCAGTTTTCGGATCTCACCTCAGTACATTCCACAATTTCGTTTATCGCCTGATACGTCCTTTCTTTTCATCACGTCCTTACCGGCCCACTATGCTCATGGTCGGCCAAATTTGAACTTTTCATAAGTCGACACAATTTCCTCCATCACTCTTCCATGACAATCTTCAGAAACTATCGATGGTTGTGTTTTGGCCTCAAGCTATAAAACACTGTCTCTTCTGCACGCTGCTTCCCATTTTACTGCAGTGGACGCATCATGTCATGTCTATTGCGTGCCAGACTCTTGTTCACATTGGGTTTGTGACTCGTCTGATGATAGCAGACTTTAACTTAGGGTTTATAAACCCTCTTTTATCAAACTCCATTTAGATTGTAAACTCACAAATTGATAATTTGAATCCGCCCGCACTCAACCCTCAACCCGCTTGTGTTGGTTAATCCCCCCCTCCCCCCTCACCGCCCTCCTGCAGTGGAGCGCACGCACTACAACTACGTCGCGAAGGAGCTCTTGAAAAAAGGGAAAATCGCGTTTCACTTTGTCGCCACGGGCGAGGCGGTGTACACCCCCGACGGCCGCGCACTGAACGCCGTCACCACCGACACGTGGCACCTCCTCACATCATGCGCGCCCAGCAAGGTACAGTCCCACGTGGTTCCTCGTAATCAGGGCACAGTGAAATATTTTAGGGTTTAATATATAGGGTAATTAGTGTTAGGGTAAGATACAGGGTAACTTTTCTGGGTTGAGTTTTTCGCATGAGTAATTATTAAGCTTTTATCGCCTGCAGACCATCGGTTGCCTTACCATTACTGGTTGCTATGTTATTTCTTCACGGGAGTCGCCTTGCTGATGAATATGCTAGTGCTGCCCTCGTCGTCGGCAAAACAGCTTAGTCTGGTCGGTTCGAACTGACTATCGCCCGGCAACGCAGGTACCTTGCGGGTCGCGCATCGAGGGGCTGCCGCCCGTCTCGCGACAGATAATTCAGTTGATCGAGTGCATCGAACGAGTGGCGGGCGTGGACGCGGTGGAGAACCTGCAGATCGTCATCAGCGTCGGCGAAGACGAGGAAGATCTTGTAATCAACTTACTGAAGGAGCACAAGTTTTACAGGCACGAGCTGATGATGCCTTGTACTTTGCTACTATGCAGACTTCTGAGCAGCACCGCATTGAATCGATGGCGACATTAAATTTCATGACAATATCATTACTCAGCCAACAATATGTGCCAAGAGCGCGACATATGATTAACCAGGCGACCAATGTTATAAATGAGAACATGTTTGCAAAACATGCATGTCATGTATAATATCCCGCACGGCCAATGACTTCCGGCTCCGCACACTGTCGATATCAATTTGATGATTGTGTAATGATGTCGCTGTTTTCTTGGGCGTCACGTCTTTGAAGTTGATTCACAACATGTGCTTAATCCTAGCGGGCTGTACCGCAGTGGCGCAACGACATTCATGAAACAATGAAACAAGCATAATGGGTTTTGTGTGTCTATAAAACAGCTCTGCGTGGCGTGCTGTGCGTCTTGGGTTTAGGGGCGAGCGGGCGCTGCCTGCTGAAATACATGGCGACTGAGTGCGACTGCTGTGCCGCACAGGTTGGGTCCGAAGCAGGTGCACGTACTGGTGCAGGACAAACAGTTCGGGTACAAGTACGAGTCCAAGTACGGGGAGCTGATGGAGGCGGAGGAGTCGGAGCTGGTGCTGCCGGGCTCGGGACACGCACTGCTGCAGGTATTCGCCCGCTTTTACGACCCTTCCACCTCGATTTCATATACCTTAGCAGTTCCGCCTTCCGTCTCATGGGTCGTTACGGCTCGACTGCTGCGCTCGCGAGCAGCTTTCGAGCGGCGAATCCGGTGGCAGTAGAATTGCATTGGCAACGCGCAGCCTATGACCAGTCGTCATCGACGTAGAGTACAATTTATTTTCTATGCCCAATTTCTCATGCCACAATTGGAGGGCACAAGTGCAGCATGGTTACACATAGTGATGTATATTTTTCCCAACTTCGAGTCGCTATCTTGCCTTATCATGGACCCAAATTTATGTTTATATCCCAAACAAGCCTCTTACGACGGCAAACCTCGAAATGCGACAACCTGGATAGAACTTTTATGGCGCATTCTGACTCGTGGCGGTCTGACAGCACAGTTGTCATCGACCTCTTAGGTCCTCTCGTATCCCCATAGCATTCCACCCCTTATCTATTAATGGCGGGTTTCTCTTGAACTTTGAAATGAAATGCGAAGCCGAGGCTTTCCAGCGTCGGTGCCCTAACCCTGATCACCCACATGAAAGGGCGCTTGTTATGCAATAATCGTGCCAAGTATTCCACCGCGCGCTCAAAGCGCCCTGTCGCCGTCTCTGATTGCTATCTACCGCCGCACCTTCATCGAATTATGATTTGCAGTACCTGGGTACTAACCTCAAATTCGCGATTCAAATTTCGCGCATCTGCTTATAAACAACCATCGCCGCATTAAATACAACGCCCTGAACAATACACCGCCTTAAACAAGTGTCATGGTGATTTACTATCGCTATTCGTGGCACCGCCTCCGTAGGTCGTCTTTGATGGAGATTTCTCAATGTATCAATACCCTAAAATCAAAACCTACTGTAACCCTAGTACCATAAACCCTCATTTGTCGATGGAGACGTACGTCAAAATTCATCGTTGCGCTCGTAAATTTGTCCACGCATGGCGGGATATGGTTGCTGATTTAGGGTTTTTAGGGTTTTATACGTGATGCTGTGCTGTGCGACAACGGTGCAGTTGGCGGCGCCCGGCGACGCGCTCACCTGGGACGGCGGCCACATGACGCCGCACGACGGCTCGCTGCTCGACCACTTCAAGGCGCGGGGGGTGGTGTGGCTGATGAGCTGCCGCATGCTGGACCTCTACTGGTGCACCTCGCACCGCCAGACCGACCTCGACTTTTTGGGCCTCTGCCTCAAGCTGCACGACACCAGCAAGGCCAACATGGCGGTGGAGGTCGCGCCCTGCCGCTCCCTCGCCGACATGCGCCTCAACAACAGCGTCGTCATGGAACACACGGTGCGCCGCCGCCCCATTTTTTTCTAGGGTTTCACGTCAGAGCAAGATGACACGCACCCACCGTGTGCCCATCAACCGTCCGCGGTACCAACTACATATTTTCCCGATTTTCTATTACAATCAATAGATGGCGATTGGCTTCACATTCGTCAAACATTTTGTGCTAATTTTCTCTATAACCCAATTTTCAGATGCCCTCTCATTTCCGCCGCGTTCGCAAAAAAAATTTGATTTCACGAATCTCTGTGTTTTTGCACATTCAGCCCTCTACGTTTTACATCCCGTTTTAGGCTTTCCATATTCTCGCATTCACACCAACCGGCGCTGCGGGCTGAGCGGAGAATGCGCGTCTGTTTGTGATTTATGTATTATGCCTCTTTTGTAATCCATTTCAAAACTGTTTATTTTGAATTTGAACATTTTAAGGTTTTGCTGAATAAAATCCTTTGTATATGTTTTTTGATGTATGGCATAACAAATAGTATGTGGTGAATATCGTCGCATTCGGCTCATACTCTGAGTTTTAGGTTTAGAACCCTAATTTTTAGTTTCCCTGATTTCTCATAGCCGTGTCGTACGGAATGCATTGATTGTATCTATTCATACAATTATTTACTTACAAAATATGTATTACTTTATTAATTATTCCACATATCCATGCACCGCCTGTCGCCCTTTGCTCTTATGCATCGTCCATCCGATCGGTATGTCCTGGCTGAGCGGAGAATGAGCTTCTGCTTCTGCCGCCGCTTCTTTCCCCACACATTAGCCGGGCAAGGGGCAGCCCTCCACCACCTGCGACGTCGCCTACACGGACTGTCATTCCTTGAAGGTCCAGGAGCGGCTGACGGAGATGACGTCGTCACGTGACGCGGCAATGTTCACATCGCAGCGGCGCTACCTGTTTTTCCTACCAGAGTTTCGAGGTACTCAACCTCCACCCCCCATAATCATTTTTTCCATTCGCCTCGCCTCTCACGTCTTTCAACACAATGTCAGCGAAGCTTCGTTCCGTTTGAGCTACGTTTTATCAAAACACGTGCCTTTTACAAATTTGCTCGCTTGCTGTTTTCTGATTTGAAAGAATTGTAATTGCGCAAATCGATTTTCAGAGGGTAGCTGATATTTGAAAGGTGGAAATCCACGCGAGCTTCTATTTTACACAATCATGTATCGAAATGTTTCGAATATGCTAAGCGTACTGTAACTCTCTTACTGTAAACAAACCCGCACTGCTTTTTTATGTGGAATGTGCGTGTTTGCTCCTCTGCAAAAAAATAATAAATAGGGTTTTGGTTTGGCGCGGAGGTCAAAACATTTCGTATTTTGTTATGCGAGGATATCCTTTTGTATTTTTTTCGAAACACAAATTGCCGCTTCGATTCGATCAACGCACTATTTGTTTGGCTGCTTGTGGACGATTGTTTCGGTCGAGATGTTGTTAAGAAATGTGTAATCAGTTGCGGAAGGCTCCCTCACTCCCAAGCTACGCCCCGTGACAGTGTCTTCCCTGGCTAATTAACGGATGTAAGTGATCGGTCGCGGCGTCGGTCTAAGCTGTCTGTGAAATGGGACTTAAATTCCCATATGAATTATTGCAAACAATATACATGACATATTGTTCGATATATTGAATGAACTGCACATTTCTTCGATGTACAAGCACGTGTTTTTTGCCTGTCGAAGCGTATTATAGGTGCGCTTGTTTTACAATAATTCAGTGGGTGCTACTAGTGTGCTCGTATCATTTAGCGTGCGGCGATAATTTGCCTGTTTGACTAAAACACCAAACGAACAAGTAAACAAAGAAACAGGTAAGACCCTGTCAATTCAATTTCTTAAACTTTCTTTGAGGCCAATTATCCATGACATATCGGTCGTCAACAAAAGCATTGGGCGTCGTTAACTCTTTTTGCGTTGCTGTGTTTCTGCGGCCGTTTGGGAATACAGAGCAGCTGATGGAGCGCGCAACCTTTCGAGCCGACGTCCGCGTGCGGAAAGGATATGCGTACCTCGATTTTGACTATGCGGACATCACCTCCGGCCCCCTGGCAAGGTAACAACACACCCTACGCGCTCTTCATCATCGCAGCTGCAAGAAGGCGGGCACACGCACACACACACACACACACACACACACACACACACACACACACACACACACACACACACACACACACACACACACACACACACCCACCCACCCACACCCCCATCCCCCCACCCACCAACACACACACACACACACACACACACACACACACACACACACACACACACACACGCGCGCGCGCGCGCGCGCACATACACACTCTTGTACGCACTCATACACTCACACACACACGGACAGAAGCACATACACACGCCCCCCCCCACACACATGCATATACACATACACAAATACAAACACACACACACACACACACTCACTCACACTCATACATATACGCACTCACACTCACACACGCACGCACATGTAAACACACACACATACACACACTCGCGCGCGGTTACACACACACACACACTCACAGACACAAACACATATATACACACAAACACACAACAGACACACGCACACATACGCACACACAAACACACACACGCACACCCACAAACATACACACACACACACACATGCATACTCACACACATAAACACACACACACTATCATACACGCACAGTTATAGTACTCACCCTTCCACACACTTTCTCGCTCAGAGTTGCACACACACAAACACGCATGTGCACACAGACTTGCATGCGCTCTCTCTCCTCTCTCTCTCTCTCTCTCTCTCTCTCTCTCTCTCTCTTCTCTCTCTCTCTCTCTCTCTCTCTCTCTCTCTCTCTCTCTCTCTCTCTCTCTCTCTCTCTCTCTCTCTCTCTCTCTCTCTCTCTCTCCTGGGATCACTCACTCATACACACATGCACTCACGCACACACACTTACACAAAACACGCACTATCATGATACTCACCCTACCACACACTTCCTCGCTCAGGCTGGCACACATATTAACAAACAAGTACAGACACACACACACACACACACACACACACACACACACACACACACACACACACACACACACACACACACGCGCGCGCGCGCGCGCGCACGCACTCTCTCTCTCTTTCTCTCTCTTGGTTTTAATGAAACCCTTATAGAGCCTAGTTTCACGCCGTATGTTATGATTACCTCTTATTGCCCTGAATTTGCAAAGTATTTGATATGCGTGTGCTCTGTTATCAAGCTAACAATTATTCAAATGAATACATGGCCTTAACTGAAATTCGGCCTCTAACTACGTTTTGTCGTCGCTTCAAAATGTTTATGAGTTTCCGGGGCAATCAATATTTTCCCCTAATCGAATAGTATGTTTCTGAGGTAAATTGAGTGTCGTGCTGCATTGCTTACACAATTGACATTTGCAAAAGTTATTCCTCAAACTCGCCGAATCAGAAGTGAGCAAGCAGCACTATGCGATGTACTCGTCGATCGACACTCTCTGCTCCTCACCCCCGCCCCCATGCCATGACGGCGCACAGGTGTGCGGCGGTTGTGCAGAAGCCGAGTCAACTACAACCGCCTCCGCCGTCGTCGGTGGTGGACTTCAAATGGCTTTGCAGCCTCGGGGTGAGCCACTTACAAACTACCACAACGCAAATGACGCACCACTCTATTCTCTCTTTAACATCAATTTCACTGACCCTGATATTTTTATTTAATTTTTAGAAAATATACTTAAATATTTCCTCATTAAACTAGTTACCCAATTTCATACTAACCTTATTCACCATTTGTGTGCGCTCTCCGCCTCGCAGCCGCTGCTCTCCAAACAGGACATGCAGGACGGCTTTTGCAATCGAGCGGTGCAAGCGCAAAGCCGCATCGTAAGCGATCCCCTTCCAACGATTTTTTTAATCGTTACTTGTTTTGAATCGAATTGATATTTTTTTTCCCTATTTTTTGTTGTTGAATAAATTTAATGTTTTTCACGTGTACATTTTCAAAAGGTTATATTTGATTGTTTGCATAGATTGTGTTCTACGTCGTGACATACCCTTTCCACCCGTTCTCCCTTTATTATGTAGGCACCCATCGCCATCTGCCGAAAGCCGTTTGCGGGCGAACAGTCACTCCACATTTGCCTCTTCATCGCCGACAACAAAGCCTCCCGCAAAGCCATTCGCCTCGCCAAGGTGCTCATGCAAAACGACGCCAACTTTCTTCGCATCGTTACCGTCGCGAGCACGCAGTCGGGTGGGTCGCGCCTGCCCCCCCTCTCTTGTGGCCTCTCTCATCCGAGCATATGGTCGCCCATGCCACCCATTGACGCAATTCATGACGTAGCGCGTCCAACTTATTTCTTTCGTGTGTTGTACCGCGCACTTTATCATACGCCTTCACCGGGGTTCGAACTTTGTGCAATCGCTTGATTTATTCACCTGACTAATATACATACAATATATCGAATTTACATAGGCTATATCAACCTTTTTTTTTGCGTTGTGTCTGTCTTTTTCCCCCACATGGTAAATTCATTTGGTCTTAGATCGAGAAGAAATCTCGTTGTTTGAAAATACTGTATCACAAAGTATTCGAAATTTCACCATCCATCAGGGTACAGGTACGGGCGCTTTGCTTTTGCCTTATGTACAGTGTAACAAACTTAACGATGTACCTCAGAGAAGTACACGCTTTTCCAACTGTCCACAATATTTTTATCCAATAGCGGCGATTACCTTAGTTCGTAGCTTGAAGCGCGACAGCATGTTTCACAGCGCATGTTGATTTTCCCAGTTCGACATGTTGATTGTGTTTTGATGTGTACTGTTCCCGACAGCCATCAGCCGTGCCGAGGACATGATGGCGTTTTACCGCGAGCTGTTGGGCGTTGTGCCGAGCAATCAGCTCATAACGGAGGTTGTCGTTCGCCGGCACGGCACGACGGTCGACACGCTCATGGACTACGTCAAGAGGTATGGTTGCCCTTAACTTGTCTGTCTTTATTTGGATGTCTCGCCGGCAGTTCCCACGAAACTGCTATCTCATGTGCAGTGTTTTTATAGTACTATGGGCAATTGCCGGTGTACTCAGAATTTTGTAAACTTGTAGCCAAGCACTAACCTAAGCCTTGACTTTGATTAATGCATGCTTTTTGTAGGGAGCCGACGGACATGATCATCATGGGCACTGAGAAGTTGTCCCAAGAGCACTCGATGGGCTCCGTGACGCTGGCCGTGCTGAAGACCACGGCGCTGCCGGTTCTGGTCGTCAAGTCGGAAACCTTGACGGAGTGCACCAAGGAGGAGGTCGACAGGCTCGCGCGCTCCGAGAGGAGGTACGTCCACAACGAGTCGACCCGACTTTTCCGGGCTATAACGACGGTTATTTGTATGCTTACCTTGCTGTGTGTTGTAATATTGTTTATTGGAGACACGTGCGACCTCCCTGTTTTTATTTTCAGAAGACTGCTCACCCGAAATGGTTCTTTGCGACAACATTATTGGCGCTGCTAATCTTGCTTGTGCGCGGCGCCGAAATCATCGCTCACAAAGTATCCGTCGTAGCTTGTGCTTCATCGCCTATTCGAATTCACTCGCGCCGGGCACCGCCGTCACCCGGCAGACTCGCCCTTCCGAAAGCGTCTGCACTAAAACGATAAATCATCCAAAGCAACCCACACTCACACCTCCTTTCGTCCGATCGTCCACGTCCACAAAAGCTCGTCCGAAATCAACGAGCGGCTGGCTTTTATGTTTCGGTACTTTGTGCAACACATTTGCTTGGGACCTCAAGAGCTTTAACACTTCGGTCTTACTGATACTCCATAGACACCAATTTCGTTGCATTAATTGACTCTATGTTGAGGTACGTGTAGTCGTGGTTCGACTTTGATTTCGGTCGTTGGTATTTTGATTTGATTGTTGTGCTACCTTATACCCCGTTTTTCCCTGAACACCTGCAGGTCGATGAAGCTGCTGCTGCGCGTGGAACACTCGAGCCGAAGCTCGCTCAACTTTGCGATGCAGATGTTGGACCCGCGACACGACAGAATCGCGCTCGTGCGGTGCAAGGGCAGCTCCCAACTGGGGCTGGGCCAGATGGAGGAGAAGAACAGCGACAAACGGATCCTCGAAAGCTATCAGGTTGGCCCCACCTGCAAATGCCAATATTTGTAAACACCCGCGTTCTCCCGCGCAATTGACAAACTCTGGAGTTAATGTACTAATAAGGAATGCATTTCAAATAGATAGTGCGATATGTTTATTATATATGCGAAACATTTTTTTACGCAAGTGGTTTTTATTATTAATTGCGGTACCTATCGCTATTTGTACTTGTTGTCAAGTGTTAATGAAAATGAATGCCCATCTGATCTTATATATTTAGCGTAGGGCACGTTTGCCAAAGTTTGACATTAACTGGCTTATACTTTGCCCATAAGACCACCACAGGCGTGGCCTGGGGGAAGATAATCGCATAATTCTAGGGATATGGGTGGGTGGGTCGCGCGAAACCTAGATTGGCTGAGCGCGAAAGCAGAGAGTGCCAGGCTCTTGGCCAGTTCCAGCTTAAAAGGCTAGGGCTAGTTAGAGCTGACCGTCGGGGAAGACATAAGGTGCCTGGTTGCGCCCTACTTACTGCGAATACAATGTAGCTGTCCTGGAGGTGCGCCGCGCCGTTACTAAGGGTAACATTAACTGCGGCGGTTACTGTCCCGTACACTTGGGAGCTGGGTTTGCAAACCTTTAGATTAAAGTCAGTCTGACAATATTCGTTTTGTCACTCTGTAGACACTCATTTAATTCATAATATACATTTATATCAAAGAATTTTATCTCGTACTGCACATCTTAGCGACGCGTACTGATACTTCTCATACGTGTACCATCCACATTCACCCTTGCGCAGTACTTGAAATGTGTTTTACCCCTAATCCTAAACCAAATAGGTTGATGATACTTCATCCGCCCGTATTTTCCAAACCGATGCGTCGCATTTGACGCAGCGGATCCAATCCAGGCAGATGCTACGCGAGAGAGGCGGACATATGTTAGCAAATTGATGGCGACTCTAGCTGGGTTCATTCAGCCCGTGACATTGTTTGACGTTTGACTCTGCGTTGGCCGTTTCTTGTCCGCGTTTTGCAGTGCGACTTTAAATTGTCGCCTGTTTCTGAACAATCTTATTGTAAGTCATTCAATGTTGATATTCAAATTTATTACTCGACGCCATGAATGGTTGGGCATCTTTCATATTTCCTTCCTCCGAATATACCCGTGGTAACAACGATAGAAGTGCGGCTTTGAAGGGATTCAGATAAACTGTGCTGTGGCCATTAGCTAAAGCTGCCCTCTCTCATTTGCTCCACCCGGCCTTGCCATTCCGATCACACGAGCCTGACCGTCCCCTTGGCTGCCATGCGACCTCGCAGGACACCGCCAACGCGAGGCACTTCAGCACCACCGCGCTCAACACCAACCTGGACCCCCTCCAGGCGCTGCCGGTACGTGCAAATGCAGAGTGAACGCAACGCACAACCCGCCAGTAAATAGTTACTTACAAAAAAATTCTTGAAACTGACATTCTGAACCCCCAATCTTGAATAGTTATCATTCCTTTTGTGTAATCGACACCGAAATAATCAATTAATTTTGATGACTTTATTCGAACTTCTACATTTCATGTTAAATGCACTTATCGAACGCTTTTTTTTTTGGCGGAGTCAATCACATGAAAACTGTTGCATTTCTGAACTTTGCAATGAATCATAAGTACACACTGTTGTTTTACGTATTGTGTTAATGGCGCCCCCGCAGAAACTGGCATCGGAGAACGGGTGCGACATAATGATGCTGCGGCGCTCCACCAAAGCAAAGTTGGCGGACGACATTCCGGCGTACATTATGAAAGCGCGCACAGCGGTGTTGGTGTATCAGGACGAAGACGGCGGGAAGAGCCCTTCCGGCGGCGTCTCCTCCAAGTCCATGCACTCCACCAGCGCATCCACCAAGGCTCTGCTCTAAATGGGCACTGCGCCGCAATAAATGGCTCGTGATAGATATTGTTGTAGTAGAGACATTGAGAGAGTTGGTTGTGCAAAACAATGACTCTCCGTTGCCCAACGTTGTGCCCCTCCTCTCCCTTCGTAGCTGATCGACAACCTCATTTTGTAATGATGAGGTGGCGACCTAGTCCGGGCTAGTGAGCCGATGCTTATAGCGGCTGGGAATTGCATGCATTTTTGTCGTAAGGTCTTGTTGCATTACTCATTACACGGTCTGAGCGAGGTGAGTGCTTTCCTCCCCCGCGAGTGTAGTCTTTCAAAGCGGTTTCGGGAGGAAGTTGCCCGCCGTTGTTTGGATGATAGGGCGCGTTCTCTTACATCGAAAGCCCTATTGGTATTATTGTGCTAGCCGACTGTTGTGGAAGGTGGGGGTACTTCTCGGACCGTGACACGCCTACATACAATGATCGACCTCACCGGGTATCGAACCCGCGACCTTCCGCGTATTAGGCGTGCGCTTTACCGGATCACCGAAAAAGCAAAGTTGACAAATGTGGCCACATACCACATATGTACCAATCTACGACACTACCACGGCCCCCCCCCGGACTCTCCCCGGACCGCAGCCGGGCTCCGATACCAATGTGGAATATCCTGTCACCGCCCTCCATTGTGCTAGACTATTTATAGTCTAGCGAAGCTCGCCTTCGGTCTCGTCACGCGTCGCGCTTCCTCAGGCAGGTGTCGACGTGTCGACGTCCGTAGTCTTTCGTAGGCAAGGTTGCGTAACCAATTGGCCTCGTGCCTAGCGTCTTGACGCATGGGAGAACTCACTGTGCGTTCCGTACATACCGGGAGGTACATATACGTACAGTACTGCGGACAGTGTCCTCGAGCTTCACAATGGCAAGTGTAACTGCTAGTACACTACATCCGTGGAAGGTACGGTATAAATATCGTAGCGAGTACTTGTACTAGTCCTGTAACGTACTGTCACAAGACAGTACTCGCCACACTCGTACGCTCCCCCTCTTGACAGGATGTGAGGCTGGCCGAGAGGCCAACCTCAAGCAGTAGGTCTTCGAGCTTTCTCCATAACTCGAGTCGAGCGCTGCGTTGCAGGCTGTGCTCTTAGGAGATCCGGGCGTCCTATCTCAGTGCTGCTCTTCAGCACGACGCAGATGTCTCAAATCCGGGCGGTGTCGTAGCGATTAGCGATACCGTTAGCGACACTTCATCTGAGCCTGTAATCAAATGTATCGATGTGCTCCTGTAGAAAAGTCAGCACTTTTCATATCGTCAGAATCATACAGGTACAGGTACTGTATTTCGAAGTGTCATCATCAATAATATTTCGATCCCTGTATACACTACGGGACAAAATAATATCAGTCGCGTCTGATGTCCTGACAGTCAGTTACCATCTTCAGACAGACACAGAAACAACACTTCAACCAGCAGGTAAGTGTTTCAAGCACGGCAAACACTCTCAGGTTCTGTCGTAGTCGAGGTTGCACAGGCAGCGACTTCTTCGTTGCCTTTGACTGTTGTCGGTAGCTCTCTCTCGACAAACGAGGGACACTGTAATAAATATCCGAAAATACTACAGTCTTGTCCACCACTCAACTCATCTTCCGTGCATTCCATATCGACTCCCTTCAGCGTGTCTACGCATCAGGCTCGTACCATGCCAACACTTTGTTGCGCATCGAGGTAAAGTCAATAGACCTTGCCAACTTTCAAGTTGCGCAATCTGGTCCAATCGTATTGCCTCGGCAAACTCGGATTGTGGATATCTCGCTAGTCACGAATTACACTACCACTCAGTATCATGGATTCTTGCCAGTCAATCTCTCTGAGTCTCTGGTATGCAAACGAGCACTAACGAGCAGCAAATGAGTTCGCGAGTGAAAACGTGGGGTCGGACCACGCTCCGAAACCAGTGTGGAAGGTGGGGGTACTTCTCGGACCGTGACACGCCTACATACAATGATCGACCTCACCGGGTATCGAACCCGCGACCTTCCGCGTATTAGGCGTGCGCTTTACCGGATCACCGAAAAAGCAAAGTTGACAAATGTGGCCACATACCACATATGTACCAATCTACGACACTACCACGGCCCCCCCCCGGACTCTCCCCGGACCGCAGCCGGGCTCCGATACCAATGTGGAATATCCTGTCACCGCCCTCCATTGTGCTAGACTATTTATAGTCTAGCGAAGCTCGCCTTCGGTCTCGTCACGCGTCGCGCTTCCTCAGGCAGGTGTCGACGTGTCGACGTCCGTAGTCTTTCGTAGGCCAGGTTGCGTAACCAATTGGCCTCGTGCCTAGCGTCTTGACGCATGGGAGAACTCACTGTGCGTTCCGTACATACCGGGAGGTACATATACGTACAGTACTGCGGACAGTGTCCTCGAGCTTCACAATGGCAAGTGTAACTGCTAGTACACTACATCCGTGGAAGGTACGGTATAAATATCGTAGCGAGTACTTGTACTAGTCCTGTAACGTACTGTCACAGGACAGTACTCGCCACACTCGTACGCTCCCCCTCTTGACAGGATGTGAGGCTGGCCGAGAGGCCAACCTCAAGCAGTAGGTCTTCGAGGCCACATACCACATATGTACCAATCTACGACACTGCTGACGAAATCAAATATGTAGGCGGAGATGCAGATGAGGAGGTGACAACTGTATTTGGAAGCAAACGCTTCACCATCTCACGGTGCCGTGTATCATACGTACGTACATTATTGATAGAGCGACCAAAGCGCGACACCCATTGCTGGAAAGCATACCACCGATGCATCGTCGATGATGGCACCAAGTCCGTGTAGTGAAGTAACGAATATTTGTACAAACGCCATCATGTAACGTCTTATCACATTACATTATACTCGTCACGCAAGCCCTACATGCGGCGGACCAAGCCCGGAAATTCCCTCATTGTCACGTAGCAGTTCGATGGTTGATGCCCGCACTTTTTTGTCCAAAATCACCTAGCTACAATTGAGCGTTACCCCGCGTCTCAAACTCCGTTGTGTGCTTAGATACACGGCGATATGACTTTGTTGCTCAGACATGGCGCCATTGTTCCACCCTAATCCACCACAACTACGAGTCTACCCACCTCGTGAGCGACGATGGTGGATCGGGACAAGGTGATGTAGGCAACGGTGCTCTCATGTATAAGAATACACAAACATTTGTATGGTTTGATATGCACCACGACCCAAGGGTCAAGGGCTAGACGATATCACACATATTAACATGTGAATGTATACGTAGTGCCACAACTTTAAGTAGCATTACATGAGCATGTATGTATGTGCATACATGTGTTGGTTGCTAGAGAACATACCAAAGAGGCATAGACACCTCGTATATCATCAAGGGCTTGTTCAAGAGTAGTCACCGCAAGAATGAATATTGTAATGATGCGCGCGCCAAAGACGCGCACATAACACATACTATCATGCATCACACATGGTGATATACATAGTACACTGCGTGAAGTGCCAAATAATCATAATTGACGAACGAACGAATAATTTAATGTTTTTTGCCCGAGTAAATGGAGGGGGTGACTATAATAAGAGAAAAAATCTGCCCGCATGCACCACCAATGCAGCATTTACAATTGTTTACAAGAAGAACCACATGAGCACGGACATGGAAAGTGGGAGGGGAAACAAGAGGGCAAGAGTGACAAGAGGATCACGGAATCCAAAGCACAGCAAAAGGAAAGCACTACATTGTGCACAAACCTAGCAGATTAAACTAAGGAAACTCTTAAGCCACGCCGAGAATGCAACACGTGGAGGCGACAAGCGGCGCCTCACGCGCCGCTCGAGGAAGCACGGGGACGTATGCGGCCCATGGCGCGGGTGAAGAGCGCCGTGGCAGGAGAAGGCATCCCAACCGAGGAAGAAGCGGCCTCCATGCCGTCCGCAGCGGCGGACAAACCGCGCAAGACGTTGTCCACGTGAGCAACATGGACGGCGAGAGAGACCTTTCGACGCCAGAATGCAGCATTTACAGGGTCAATATTGCCGCTATCGTTTAATCAATGTAATAATAACGACGAATGGATAGCGAGATTCCGTTAATGGTTCCGTCAGCCCGTAGTCTTATTCTTAATTACAAAGAAAATAGCGGAATCCACCAGCAAGGAAGAAAACAAAGCGGGCACAAATGCCGATAAGTCATCGTATGAAGTACTGACAAACGAACTGCAGTCCCTTACCCACTTGATAACATAGATTCCGGCGAATAGGTTCCGGTGATGCGTTGGAGTCGCGTGTGTTCAACATGTGCCAAACACACAGGGATTTGTAAAAACTTGCCACCATAGCTCTGGGCTTTGGCGGTAAACCACGGGTACCCGGGTACCCCAGTACCATAAAATGGATCCGGGGCGGGGTCTGTGCATACTGAAACCCTCATCGAATGAAAGGCAATCTACACTCCTCCACAAAAGTCTGGACAATATTTCGCACCTCCTAAAGAAAAAATGTAACCTTGCCTCGATTTTATTGACAAAGATCATAAAATCCGAGGCAATGCTTTGGCGCTCAAGTTGGAATGCGCCGACAGCTACGGGGGGTGAATTCGAGCACTACGGGGCTTGTGTACTTGATGTTATCGCTCCCGCACCGGAGCGACACGCTCTTTCAAACAGTCGCCGTGCCGGTTAGACAAAAATAGTTACGGGCGCACAGCGCCGCACTATGAGTCCTTATGTGACGGTCGCGCAAATATAATGCATAGGCGACGAAGGAAGGAGGTGTTGGACATGCCGCTTAGGGGAAAATGCAAGATGTCGCGTATTTACACTTACCGCCGATATGCGCACAACCCAAGGGCAAGTTGCTTCCGGCCGCAATGTACAAACCATCATAACTTCCTTGAAAAATACAACATCTTTAAACATGTATCGTTGGACGCGCCTTTCCAATGCGCGCCCAACGCACCTACTTTCGGGTTCAAACACATCTAGATTTTTTTGTGATTTATTTAATTTCCACGATATTCCGGCAAAGTTGAGCCGCAATGCCAAGCAGCCAGGCAAAACCCGTCGAATTCGGCTCATCTCATGAGGTGATTTGTGCGGGGTTTGTCGATACATGTTTGCCAAATCTTCATTTCTACTGAATTACAAGCCTAATTCTCGACGTGTGCCACGCGTGGGGCGGGTGTGGTTGGCACAAGCACATACCCAATAAGACAAGGGATCAAGTGAATTTTGTCGATGTTGATGGTAGTGATATTTTGAAACGTCGATGCTGATGGGCTTGATATCTCGGGTTGTCGATGTTGATGGTGTTGATACTTTGGGATGTTGACATCGAAGGCACATTACACCGATATTATCGCCGATGCATCGATGATATTTGGGACGATATATAATAAGCATATCGGGCTTTGATGATTGCTATTTTGTAAATGTTTTGATACTTGATGGCATTGATGTTAGCACTTTTGTCATCATGTTGATGTCGATGTCATAACCTAGCACATTGATGGCACCATCACCTCGTCATGGTGCCATCGGGTGATGATGATAATATCAACGGTGTATCGATGGTTGATGCCTAGCTATAATACCCAAGCATTCCACACACCACCCTTTACGTGATGCGCCCCAAACAGCCAAGTTGGACCTCGCCCCTCACCACAGCCAATTGCCCCCGCCTAATTAGAACGTGCAGTGTTAATCCAAACTTGCGTCATCTGGGTCTTTACCCGCTTGCTTTCCAAAAACATCACCCGTGCATGCGGCGTGAACAGCCGTGCTCCATTCACACACCCGCAAACCAAACCTCGCACAATGAACACGGCACCCACGCCTCCGAACCCCCTCCAACAAGTCCCCAAAATACTGATATGTGTAAAACTGATCAATATGCAGCCTAGTATGAGCGCTTGAGGAATGCCCAAGCGTGCAGCCCATAACGACATGTGTAGTTTAGACAATTTCTTGGGAATTTATGGGCTTAATTCGACAAAATCCACCGACAATACTCGCCGTAAGCTCCGGTACACCCATACCGGATGGAGGCTAGCTGCTTGCTTCCCGGCTCTCCTACACTTGGGTGGTACCTGGGTGTCGTCGTGCTTGATGTGGAGAGAGGGGAGCGTGATCTTGACTAGCTTAAGCTCATGCATGTCCATACTTTTGTGGAGGAGTGTATGTCTATATTCTTTCGTTCCTCACCGGCATTACGTGATCACATCAAGCACGTCAGCACTCGCCGTACTTGCTCGCCGCCGGCGCACCCCACTCCGCTGTGGCCGGCTACCACCGCCTCGTTGCTGCGATCGCTGTTCATTCACGTTCGCTCCGTCACAGCCACGGGAGTGAGGGCGAGAGAGCGAGAGAAATAGCTCAGCCATAGCGACCAGGGACAGGCCCACCGGGTATACCGCAACCGCCTGAGATGACCTCTACGCCGGAGACTACTGTCGAGCCTCTGCTGCCGCCGACCGAAAACGATTCAGGTTACTTTCTCGAGCAGCTACCCCTCTCACCGCCGTGACCCCCCCCCCCCTCCCCCCTCTAAACGCCACGTCAGGAAGCCCCTTCCAAGTATTCGTGTAGGATTAGGATCGTACTGATTGATGAAGGGCACCTGCTGTGTTATGCCGCGCAGAATGGCGTTCTTGTTCGCTCAACGACGGAAAGTCGGCGAAAACAGTCGAACAAGCGACAGTGCGCCTCACTCTTTCCCACACTTTCATTTCTCATGCCCTGTAGTTGCAACCACCCCGAGCTCCCCTTGATTTGGCTGGGTCGTGGACTGAAGTGTGTCCCTCTCCGCCGCAGGCCACGCGAAAACTGACTATCGCGATCATCCTCTGTTTCATTTTTATGATTGTCGAACTCATCGGCGGTTGGCTCGCGAGCAGGTAACGAAACAAAGCCAAGCTAAACCCCACTCAACCACTCTAAACTTTTCCACTCCCAAATGACTTGATGAATGCCGCTACGCCTTATACCGGTTGGTGAGCTCTCTCTACGAGGGGGCTCGACACTC
The DNA here is from genome assembly GCA_026401115.1 of Tetraselmis chui. Lineage (NCBI taxonomy): Eukaryota > Viridiplantae > Chlorophyta > Chlorodendrophyceae > Chlorodendrales > Chlorodendraceae > Tetraselmis > Tetraselmis chui. The sequence continues at coordinate 45,042 of JAPMLY010002380.1, forward strand.
GGCACCTCACTCACTGAGGGGGTCTCTCGCGCCGCTGTCACAGTCTCGCGATTATGTCGGACGCGGCGCATTTGCTGTCGGACGTGGGCGGGTTCGTTGTGTCGTTGGTGGCGCTAAAGCTGGCAAGGAGCCAAAGCCCGCAGATGACCTACGGGTAATGATGCCCCCCCTGCCCTCAGTTCCTCACCTCTCGACTGAGACCCCCCCCCCCCCCCCCCCCCCCCTTCTTGTTCCCTCGACTGTCCCGAAAAGCTTCCCCCCTTATAAACCCTAAAACCTATTCTTTCATTGAAAGCCCTAATCCCGGAAGCCCGTCTCGCCATCAACGCACCTCACCTCACCTCGCCTCCTCCGAACCCTTCCCTCCTCTGCATATTGCAGGTTTGCGCGAGCTGAGGTCTTGGGCGCGCTGCTATCTGTCGTCACCATTTGGATGGTCACCGGCATGTTGGTCGCCGAGGCGGTGCAGCGAATCATCTCACCCGAGGACGTCGACGGAAAACGTGCGCACTCCACCCCACCCCAGCTAAGCTCACCCCCACCACAACTAAATCCCATTTCACACCACCACATGACACTTCACACCCCAACATCACCTCACCCCAGCACCTACCACCTCACCTCACTTCACTTAACGCCACCACACCATAATGCACCTATCGCACCACACTTTGTACCACATCATAGCACACCACCCCACCTATCCACACTTCCCCACATCTCACCACCTAACCACACCCCACACATCACTTCACATCACCTCACACTAGTTCTAGCATTCACCCATATCGCCCTACTTCACACTTCGCCTTATATCACCCCACCACACCACACGCCATTTATCGACACTTCACACCTACTCACGTCACCGCATCACACTTCGCACTACACCACACCTCACACCCAGACGTCCTCTAACACCTTTATGCCTCCCCCTTGAGCATTCCTTTCCCAACTCACATACTGCATGGGACGGGTCGCCTGCTCGCAGTGATGTTCATCATCGCATCCATCGGCCTCCTCGTCAATGTGGTGCTGCTTGTGGTCCTGGGCGAGGAGGGGCACAGTCACGGCCCTGGCGGCGGCCACTCCCACGACCACGACCATCACGGTGAGCCCCCTCTCCCCCACCCCCCCCTCCAACCTCATCGCACCCCCACCCTCCCTAGTGTATTATCTCATCAGCTGAGTGAGAGAGGGGTGTGTCCTTTCCAGACGAGGAGCACGGCCATGATCACAGTCACGATCACGATCATGACCACGACCATGGGCATGAGGATCACGGGCATGAGGGGGGACGGAACATGAACATCCGGAGCGCGTGGCTGCACGCGGTCGGCGACTTGCTGCAAAACTTGGGCGTCATGATCGCGGCGGGGCTGATTTGGTGGAACCCGGAGTGGAAGATCGCCGACCCCATCGCCACTCTCATCTTCTCAGTGCTCATCATCTGGACCACCAAGGTAAACCCTTTCCCCCTCTCGAACCTCCCTCCTCTGCATGCAACAACCTGCTTGGGCAAGCGAGTGGTGCGGTGTAGTCTGAACCGTGATGTGGTGGCAGGGGATCATCATGGATATTGTCAACATTCTGATGCAACGCGTGCCAGCTGGTCTGGACCCCGCGGAGCTAGCCTTCGAAATGTCCAAGGTGCACCCTGCAACCTCCACGCTCGTATCCCCACCTCGCCCTCCCACATTCCCACACTCTGCTGCAAGTTGGTTGTTGTGTGGCTTTGGTGTGAAAGGTTCGGGAGAGGGAGATAGAGGAAAGTGAAAAGGGGCGGTGCGACGCAGATGTGATGGTTGGTGTTTTGGTTTGGTTGCAGGTCGCCGGTGTGACTCGCGTGCACGACATGCACCTTTGGAGTCTGACCACGGGGGTGCCAATCCTGAGCGTCCACATCGACTTGGAGCCCTCCTCAGACTGCGCCGCCATCACGCGCTCCATCGTCGCCGACCTCAAGAAGAAGGGCATCGGACACGTCACCATCCAGTCGCACTAGCGGGGAGTGGCGTTGTCACGGTCGACACGAACGGTCGAACCTTTGTTCGCAAGCGTCGGGTTTTTTGTTGTAACCAAAAAATTCGTGACGTAGTTTTGCTTGTAAATAATTTTCACCATCATCGCGCTCGTCGAATACTCCCGCCTTTATCGTCTGAGGTCGTCCTCTGTCAGTTTCTCATTACGGAGGAAGTTTCCCCGGTTGCATTTCGGCTTAAGCTTCCCCCTGGAGTACGGATTTACGATGTTGTACACGCCAGTCTACTGGAGAAATGAAATTCAGAACCAGAACAGGCCAACAGTGCGCAGCCAATTCCGATTGTGCACGATGCGAAGCGATTTGAAGTTGACCAAATACTCGACGTGGCTTTTAACTCCAACGGCACGGGACTTTTGTTTAAGGTCCGCTGGGCAGCACCGTTCAACGTACCTAGCGATGACACTTGGGAACCCATGCGAGGAGTCAACCACTTAAACATCTTTTCCGAATTCCTTCGAACGGATGTTTATCGAGAATTTTCTTGCACCCGTGACTTTGTCAGATTTCGCAATCGCCGGCCTGCAATAACCCCCAAGAAACCAAAACCACGAGGACGCTGGTGCTTAAGGAGGGGAGAGTGTCATATCCTAGCCATTTAGCTAAGTGCTAGTATCTGACATTCTTTATTTCCTCTAAATGGTACCTGTATCTTAGCGATATTCAGTGACTCTTTTATTGTCATCACGGCAGTACAATTGTATCGCCGTATTTTCCCTAGACAATATAGAGTTACTAGCAATATTTCTTCTAGATAGTTCTTTTCTAGATAGTTCTAAGAGCTTGTGCGATAAGGTTAGATAGACGGTACAGATAGTCTCAGATAATCTGTATCACTAGTAGTAGTTTGGTTTAGTTAGCAGACAGCACAAGCCACAGGTTCTAAGGCTGTTTCTAGAACACCTGAGGCGTGGATATTTAAGACGGGGACTTACTCGCCGAGACCGAAGACCGGTACAGACTAGATTTACGCCACACCCAGATTGTAAGAAACCATGTTCCTAAGGCAATCTTTCTAATTCTCTCTACGCTGTATAAGTAGATCCAGAGATTAGGTTCTACTATAAGTCTAGGGTTGCCAACTTAGCCTAAACAAAGTAGCACCTCACACGTAGTCAAGATGAGGCCAATTTCCTCATACAACTCACGAACGGCTGCATCGACAGGCTCTTCGTTAGTTGTCACTGAGCCACCCGGGAACCAAGTTTTACCGGTACGAGGCTCACGTTGTTAAACAAGCTTAACGTTGGAAACTTTAGTTCCTCCAACATGAAGTACGACCACCACATAACGTCCAGGTCCAACAGAAGCCATTCCGAGTCAATCAAGAAACGTCGAGCGAATCAAACGATAGCGAAAACGTGTGTCGACCAAAGAGCTCTTCCCTTGCCTTCCACCGCTTCCCTTGCAATTAATCACGTGTAATATCGTCGCATTTGTTTCAATATGGGTATGCCGGTTTGGCCACCTTTTCATATTATGCACGTCGTCCTCAGTAAGGGTTAATGGTGGTACATCATGGAATAACTTAAAATGTTTAATGGGGCTTTGGGTATGTGATAGCTCCACACCGGGTGTTGAGGCATACTCCGGATCGAGCTCCCCATGCTCGGAAGTGCCTTCGGTGAAATGAGGCACCTACCATGTTTCGTGGTCATGGTGGCTCATCCTCGACGAGTTCGAGGGATGCCATATTGCCATGTCGGGTGAGCGCTCGACAACCTATGCTTATTATGGACCATACATATCCCCCGGTGCATGTGTTCACATAATGTCATGCAACTACACAATTGGGTTGTCCATGTGTTGGAGAGTCCACTTCGGAAAGACTTCGAGACGCAAAACTCGACAGGCCTCCAGCATAATGTGCGCCAAACGATCAACCACAAGTGATATTGAAATTGTTTACAACAATTCTAGAATAAACCGGCGGTTATCTTTGGGCCCTCCATGCTTTGCCATGCTGGGTCTCACGTAGCAAGGGCCAATAACCGTGAACCACTAATCCGACCTCTCCATTGGCAAGAGCGATACCGTCTAAAACATATTCGTTAACATGTATTTATTATTTTTTGCATAAAACATGAAATAAAAATTGTCGCTATTCTCCACGATACGCGGCCTGCTCCGGCCGCGGCGGGGACGCTGATAAGCTAGGCTGTGCTTGTCGAGGCGGACATGCATGACCTTTGCTCTTGTGCGACTCCGGTCGTGCCGGAGTAGGGGGGAAAGGAAGGCGAAAAAACCCCTCGCTCAGGTCGTCGACGGTCCCTACTCGATCCATGCACATCCCCGTCCGAGATAGTAGTTGCTCCTCCCGTCGCAGCTCGCCACCTAGCCTAGTCTTCTCTCCTCCTTCGGGAATTGGGAAGAGAAGTTAGCTAGGCCTAAGACGGTGTCCGGCTTGCCGTCCTGCCCCCCGTGCTAGATTTTTTCATGTCCCATGCCTTTTTTCCGTCTATTCCATGCATATGACTAATCGTGTTTTGGCCGCCGTACCCTCCCCCGGTGGTTTACGTTGTTAGGGGACCGCCTTTACAAGCAGTGTGCCGTTACGAGAACCCTAAGCACATTGCATGAGGCAACATGTCGATAACCGGGTACCGACTAGTGAAGGGGTTGGTAGAACACATGGATCGAGTCGCCGCTCCTTAAAAGATGGTGGGTACGGGAATATTTTTCCAAAAACCCCGCGTGCCGGGTTTTTCCGGCGGCGGATGATCCTAAGGACCTCCGCCGCCATACCGTGCCGCTTTTTCGGCTGCGACCATCCTCCGTCATGCTTAGCTTCTAGCCTCGCCCCCGGGGGAGACTCAAAACTCACATGGCTAGCGATTGCTAGCGAGTGCCGTGCCCTGGCGACGATTCCCGGCTGTCCGCCGCCAGCTCCAACACCATCGTCCCACCGCTTATTCGTCCGTACCCTTGTTCGCCAAAAAACATTTCGCAGACAAATCCCCCGCCCCCTTGTCGGGAGAGTATTTGTGAGCATTTAGTCTTGAAAAAATCATATCGGACTAGCCGAGCGGGAGATCCCTATGATGGTGTGCGGTTATCATGTTTTTCCAAAAACCTCCCTACATGGCTTCCCGAGAGCTTACGATTCCGCGGATCGCATCTGTTGGTACCTCGTTAAGCCCTCTACAGTGCCAAGCATGGCACGGCTACAAGGTCACCAATGCCCACCGCGTGGAGGTAGAGGTAGGTGCCAGCGGGCATGCGAGCGCACCCCCCTCTAGGGCCGCCGCCGCTGCGCCGCCGGCGGGCGCTCGATCAACCCTATTATATGTTGAACACGGTGCATGGTTCGAAAGAGGAAACAAGAATAGTTACACGGGGTAGACTAGCAGGCCCCGCAAGGGGGCCACGTGTGGGGACAAAGGAAGTGAAAGGAGGAGAGTGACGGCCGTGTTAGCACTAGCATCCCGTTGCATTTTGCTTATGTACAAGGTAGCTATCTAACATCATAGTACTCAGTGTTATGTTATCATCGGTTCTCTATTTCCCCGTTAGTGGCGGTCGGCCGACCCTGTCGGCGCCTTCGCCGGCCTCTATCTCTCTCCTTCTCACTTCTCCAGTCACCACAGCCAACCCCCTTGTGGGGCCGGCACGAACTACGTGTAACCATCTACTTCCATCTCCAAGAGGTTATGGGCCCTCCACCAAGTTACACTAGAGTAGAGTCAGCGGATGGCCCGGTCGGCCGCCACACCTGGGCACGCATAGAACCGCAGGTGGAGCAACCCCTTATGGGCATTGGGCTACAATGTACATAAGGAATGTGCGTAGGAATGCAACTGTCAAAACCCCCCCTAGTGTAGCCAACGTCTTCCCGTACGACCTTGACATCGGATGCCCTCGCGTGTATATGGCGAAGAGATTGTCACGGTGGCATAAGTATTGCGTTTAGAGTAAGTTGCAGTCCAAGTATGTGCTGCTACATGCGCTGATGTAGGCGGGTTGCTATCGGTCACTGTCCGACATAACCGGTGTATTACATACTGCGTTAACTACTAAATTGACATGTAGCGGGGGAAACGTTGTCCAAGGGCGAAATGGTCGGCGCATCACATGGCGAACGGCGAGGGAGAAGTATGAGACGGGCACGGGAGTCATTTGCGTGCCTGAAATATAGGCGGGCGCCAACATAATCGCTTCCCCCCCTTCGCTGTGGGCAGGATCGAGTAGGTGTTGCTGTGTTAGATGTGCGTTGCGTCGCGAATACTTGAAACAATGTATTAGTTAAGGTAATGCAAAAACCAAAAGCCCGCGGGTCGGTTGTGTGGCGGGATCTCGTGTAGGTTACCGCTGTTGTTGGTAGAAGTTTGTGAAGTCATCGCCATGTAGGGCGAAAGAGAATGCCGGTGTGCCGAGGAGATACCGAGCGTGTGAAGTCATCGCCATTTAGGGCTGAAGAGGGTGCCGGTGTGCCGAGAAGACACCGAGCGTGTGAAGTCATTGACATGTAGGGCGGAAAGAGGTGCCGGTGTGCCGAGAAGGTACCAACTATTCCCCCCAAAAAATTCCCGGGTGACTCGTCTACATGTAGGTAGAGGAGCCCATAACCTGTTGAACACGGTGCATGGTTCGAGAGAGGAAGCATAAATAATTACACGGGATAGACTAGCAGGCCCCGCAAAAACGCATCCTACCGTCACTAAAGACAGTAAAAAGATCCAAAGTACTAGTAAAGTACTACTGACGTAAGAAAAAATATAGGGGATGGGTCGGTAGCTCGGATGAGCAACGCCGACCGTCTTCGCTCCGGGCTTGGCCTCCCTATGAGCGATAGACTGGTGACCATAGGGCCCGTCGGACGACGGGCACCGATCACCTCTCCCCAACCGAGCCTAGCTCACCCAGGTCAGTGGATCCGTAGACGCATCAGACGGTACACACTCCAAGGCGCAGCTTTCACAAACTTGAATTCAGTTCACATGCATGATTCTGCGCCGCTCACTTCACGTTCACAATGAGTACCACGCTCACTACTACGACACTCCTACGAGTCCGGTAGATTACAAAAAACACCTCCCCACGGAGCCGGCGCACCACTGCGCGCCCCTCCGAGCGTCCGGACGTCCACGCCCGACGCCCGCAGAAAACAAACCCAGGTCCCATCATGCCTGGTCGTGTGCCGCCAACACACGCTGACCACTCCCTCCCCACGATCAACCCACATCATTGACTTCCACAATGAATATATCGAAACCCACCCACCGACCACCATGACTCAGCCTCCAAACATCCCAGACTCTTACAAACAAGTCCTCCTCAAAGAACGACCGACACCCCTCGTCGCGGAGGACCATATCGGCCCCAGGAACCGCTTGGTGGGTCACCCACTCGCACCATTCCTAACGGCCCCACAGATCGCGACTGCCGAACACGGAAGGGGCACACCCCTTGAACCCACACCGGGCACAGGGCTCCAGACACCACTGGTCCTCGCAGCTCCGCCGACGACTCACGACCTCGGCAGGGCCGTTGACTTATCTGCTCGCCTGATCGACTCCTACCTCCTAACATGCCAGTACTCCACAGCCCCCCTGCCCTTGCCAGCTTCTGGCTACACGGTATGTTCCTCCCGGACACACCATCCTCATCACTAATGATCATCTCAGCGTGCTCTCTCGCTCGGCGCTGGCTCCTTGAAAAAATTCACACTTTAACCGATATCCCGGCTCGCGCGAGAAATATAATCGGACGGGAACTCGCCCACCGCGCTCGCTGGACGGCATCACTCACCCGTACTCCTCACCCCGCCATGCCCCAACAGCTCGACCGCACACCCATACCCGTCGAACTAACGACTGGACACCAGGAGGTCCGTCTAGACATACCCACCTCATGCACAGCGGTTGGCATGCTATCCAACTCGCTTCATACCAGCGTGAACTCCCATCGGGCGGTCCCGCACCACCCAGCGCCGCCTCGAACCCTCACCTCACGGCCACACTGAGACAGCAAAAAATTCAGATACTCCGAGCAGTCTCCATTCCCGCAATATCATGCCGCCGCGTGAAAATTAGCTCCCCCTGTTCATTCATCTCTCCGGCCCAGACGTCGTTCCCCTGCTACAGACCCTCCTCCTCGATCGCCTCGCCTCAGTTCTCACCGACACCTGGAACGCCAGCGCCACCACTCCAACCCTCCGTATGGAAGACCTCCCGAAACCAGCCCAGCTCCTACTCCAGATCGCTTACGGCCTTCAACCTACACGAGAGCCCATCCAGGTCGTAAACGATCCCTCCTCCTTCTGGATGAATATCCTCCACCCCTCCAATAACCCAGTTCTTTCACAATCAGGCCCTGTACACTTTCACATCACACTGCAAAATGTTATACACACAGTACCCCCCACCCCCCAAAACTACACACTCATCATCACACCTCCCCCCCTCACAGGCCATGTCCCAGGCACCTCATGGGCTGACACATGCCTCACCACTGTCCTCATCAAGTCATCACACCCCCTTCCCCTCCCCTGTCCCATGCCCAACGGCTCCATCCCTCCCACACACTGGCTCTCCACCCTCCTCCGACAAACAACTTCTGAATACACACACAATCACACACACCCCCACCATCACCTGCCCTCCACCTTCGACACCACTCACCACACCTCCCTAAAAAAATTCCCTGACGGCTCATACTTCCGCTCCCACCCCTCCCCCTCCCCCCACATCACCACCAGCATCCAAATCTCCCTCACCAACACCATGTACGGCATCCTCATATCCACCAACGGCACTGTCACCATCCCCCTTCGCCACACTTTCATCCACCGCGGCACCCTCACTCACGCCACGTGCGCCCTCTACATCACACCCCACCACTACTCCACCTTCGGAAGGTCCCGCATCACGAACCCCATATTCACCACCACCCCATCCCCACCTCAGCTCACCCTCA
>JAPMLY010002381.1:0-22500 GCA_026401115.1 Tetraselmis chui
CTGTAGCTGGAAGTCGGAGGGCTCCAGGTGCCACTGGCTGGTGACTTGAGTGTCTGTGAGGTGTCTGGACCATTGGAGGAGGAGGGCTGGGGGGTTGCGGTGGAGTGTGAATTTTTTTGTGATGGTGAGGGGCGGCGGAGAGGGAGAGGTGGTGAAGATGGGGTCCTGGAGTCGGGCTTTGCCGAAGGTGGAGTAGTGGTGGGGGTTGACATTGAGTGTGCAGGTGGATGGAATGCGTGTGCCTCTGTGGGTGTATGTGTGGGTGAGAGGGATGGTGACTGTGCCGTTGGTGGAGATGAGTATGCAGTACATTTCAGCACTGAGTGAGACTTGGATGCTGGTGGTGACGGTGGGTGAGTTGGAGGGGTGGGAGCGAAAGTACGAGCCATCTGGGAATTTTTTCAGGGTTGTGTAGTGGTAGAGGCTGAGGGGGTGTTGGGAAGGGTGGGTGGGGTTGGGGGTATTTTGTGTGAGGTATTCTGTTGCAGTTTGGGACAGGAGGGTGTATAACCAGTGTGTGGGTGGAATGGTACCGTCGGAGTTGATGCATGGTAGGGAGAGTGAGTGGCGGGATTGGACTAGGACAGTGGTGAGGCAGGTGTCAGCCCAGGATAAGCCGGGGACGTGTCCTGTGACGGGGGGTGGTGTGATGGTGATGGTGTGAAGGTGGTGGTCAGGGGGTACTGGTTCATAGGGTGAACGGGGGAAAATGTGAAGGGATACAGGTCCAGACTGTGAATGAATGGGATTATTGGGCAGGTGGAGGATATTTACCCAGAAGGAGGACGGGTCGGACTCGATCGGGACGGGAGTGTCCAGCGGCTGGAGTGCGTCCGCGAACTGGAGGGTGAACTGGGCTTGCTCGGGTAGGTCTTCGAGTTTGCACAGGTTGTGGGATGGGGGGGTTGAACCTGTGGAGGTGAGAGCTGTCGCGAGGTCGGAGGTGAGGAGGTCCTGTAGGAGGGCGACTGCTTCTTGGCCGGTGATACCGGTGAATATCGGGGAGCGGATCTTCATCCTGCGGCCTGAAACTCCTGGAGCCGAGGCAGCCCGGAGAAAGCGAATTTTCTGCTGACTTAGTTTTTCCAGGAGCGAAGGGGAGGAGAGCACGGAGGGGGGCACTGGACCGGCTGAACTGAATTCACGCTGGCGTGAAGTCAGTTGGTATAGGAGTCCCACCGCTATACATGAGGTAGGAATCGTCAGGTGGATCTCTTGGAAGCTCGTGTGGAGCTCGACTGGCAGGGGTGTGGCATCGTTGCATTTCGGGGAGGTGGGGTGGAGGGTTCGTGTGGCGTTCGCGGTCCACCGTGTGTGTTGGGCGATTTCTCTGCCTATTATATTTCTGATGCGGTTGGGGAGATCGGTAAGGTCGTGTAGGCTTTCGAGTAGCCAGCGGCGGGCCAACGAGCATGCCGACACGATCGGGTCGGGGTGAGACGGGTCCGGGAGGAAGACGCCGTGGATCCAGAACCGAGCGAGGTGGGGGGGGGTGGTGGAGTACTGGCCTGTGAGGAGGAGGGAGTCGACAGTCCGGGTGGAGAGGTCGTCGGCCTGTCCCGTGGCTTCAGTTGACCGTGGGGGGGACAGGATCAGAGGGGTCTGTAATCCACGACGGAGAGGAAGGGGGTCCAGTGGCGTGCCCAGGAGTTGTTGGGGGTGGTTGAGCTGGGGTGCGGTGAGAAACGGGGTCAGGGGGTGTCCCGCGAGTGCGTTCCGGGGATGGTAGAGGTCCGTGAAGCGGCCATGCGGCGGGGGGTCCTTCAGAAGGGCATGCCTGTAGGTGGGGGGGGGGGGGGTAGGGGGCGTAGACATAGCGGTCGAGTAGGATTTCGAGTGTTGGAGAGGAGTGTAGGAGGTAGGTTTGGCTTTTAGAGTTGGTGTTTGAGAGTCGTTCACGTGTTGGCTGCACGCGACCATGCCCGATGGGACCTGGGTTTGTTGGATGTTGGCGTCGGACAGGGACGTCCGGACGCTCGGAGGGGCGCGACGAGGCGCGCCGCAGACCGGGGAAGAAGCTTTTTGTAAGCGATGAGTTGTCTGGGTGTGGCGTAGTACTTTGACGGGTACGTGTGTAGATTTTGAAGTGGGTGGCGCGATAGCTGTCAGAAGGATAAAATTCAAATCCCTGGAAGCTGCGCCTTTGAGCGTGTACCGTCTGGTGTCGCTACGGATCCACTGACCATTGTGAGCTAGGCTCGGGTGGGGAGAGGTGGATGGCGCACGCCGTGTGGGAGCCTTGTCCACCAGTCTTGCGCTCGATGGGAGGCCAGGCCCAGAGCGAAGACGATCGGCGTTGCTCATCCGAGCTACCGATCCATCCCCGTGTTTTGTGGTTCAGTAGTACATTAGGAGTACTTGGGATCTTTTTACTGTCTTTAGTGACGGTAGGATACGTTTTTTATCGGACGGGGATGTGCAAGGATCGAGTCGGGACCGTCGACGACATGAGCGAGGGGGTTTTTCACCTGCCTTTCCCCCCAAGCTCCGGCACGACCGGAGTCGCATAGGAGCAAAGGTCAGGAAAGTCCGACTCGACCATCACCAGCTAACCGGCCTAGCTGATCCGCGTCCCCGCAGCGGCTGGAACATGCCGCGCTTCGTGGAGAATAGCGACATATTATTATATTTCATAGTGTATCCAAAAAAAGATACGTATAAATCAAAAAAATTATAAATACCTGGTTACGTGTATGTTTTAGACGGTATCGCTACTGCTAATGGAGAGGTTGGGATTAGTGGTTCATGGTCTAAACCCTATGCTAATATAAGACATTCTATGGCACAAGCAGGGAGGGCCCAGAGACAGCAGCCGGTTTCACCCGGTACATGTTGTAAACAATTTCATTTCAATTCAATTCAATTTCATTTCATTTCTACATGTGATGCGGAGTTTTGCTTTACCATAATCTCCCATCATGTTTGAAAACCTCAGTCCACTACGGATGGGATGGGCAAGGAGACCCCGGTTAAGTTTTTGCATACTTTGTACTTACCGTATACTAACACACGATGGAATATGCAAGAACTCATCCCTTAGGCACCAGGCGGAGAATAGCTTGTCAACTTGTTGTGAATCATGTTGTGAAAATTGAAATTGAAATTGTTCACAAAGAGCCGGCAAACTAGACATGAGGCCATCTATCGGGCCACTCTACCTAGCCATACATGACTTATGAGTAAGTTGGGCCCGGGTCTCTTCGACCAGGTACACCTATCGACACACCTAGCTTCACTGTGTGTCGACGTTCCTCGGGAGTTGAAGAAATGTGAGCAATCACAGTAATTGCCACAGCCCCCCAGCCTAAGCAGTAACAACGTAATAATTTTGTAATAAAAAACATATCTAAAAATATATCCACTTGTCAAGAAATGCAAAACTAAACAGTTGCTCGACCTTCACGATGCACTGTCCGCTCCCACCGAACCGGGGTGCCGACCGGCCTAGGCCGGTCGGCGTTCGGGAGGGACGACGGGCCTGCCTAATCTAGCTCCCGCGTGACTTCGGTCTTGCCGAAGATAGGAGGGGAAAGGCTGGCAAAAAAACCCTCCTCGCGTGGTCGCTCGTCGATCCCGCCGTCGCAAGGTCGTAGCCGCGTCCACCGACGCGACGGTCCTCCTTGTCGAGGTCCCCCGTCACCTCGAGGGCAGATGGGGGGGACCGAGACACATAGACATAGAAAAATTGGCTCTCTTGCCTCCGCGCCTTGATTTTCCCCGCTCATTTCCTCGGTTTTTTCTCTGTATGGTACCCTGGTACCTATCAGATAGCCCGACCTGCGCCCGTACCCTCCCCCCTCTGATCGCGCGTCCACCGAGCAGTCTTTATTGAGCGGGGGCCTCCGCGCCCACCCGGGCCCACACTCAAGAGTCGGTAGGTCTGTCGGGGTAGTGGGTGTCGAAGAGGGGGGGGGGCAAGTCATCGTAATCGGATCCGTCGGGCCGCGGGTGCACGGAAACTAGTCAAAAACCCTCCGTACGGGCTTTTCCGGCGGCGCCGACCCGGAGGGTCGTCGTCGCCAGATCGTGTCGCTTCCTCCGTCGCGACCGGCCTCCTTGCCGCCCAAGCGTACTCCTCCCCCCGAAAGATGTAACTTGTCGACGTAGCGGTTCGCTAGTGAGCGCCTTGCCCTGGTGCTGCTCCCCAACTAGTTCGACGCCGGGTAAGGACATTGGTTTAGTTTCCGAAAAAGCCTTCCGTACATGGCTTTCCGGCGGCGGCTGATCCTTAGGATCGTCACCGCCTCACATAGCCGCTCCTCCGCCTGGGACCGACCACCGGCATGTGCCATGTCGTGCCTCACCCCCCGGGGAGTTTCGACCGGCACATGGATGGTCGATGGCTAGCGAGCGCCCTTTCCTGTCGCTGCTTCCCGGCTGTCCAACACCCGCGTCCCACCGCTGATCCGGCCGTACCCTCCTCGCCATCAAACGCTCATGGATTACATGCCCCACCCCCTTGAAATAGGAATGTACCCAGTAGTGTGAGACCGCGGAAAAACATATCGGACGGGCCGAGCGGGAGATCTTGGTGCCGGTATTGCACAGAAATTATTTATTTCAAAAGCCCTAAGTACAGGGCTTTCCCGACAGTTGTTGATCCCGCGGATCGAGCTGTCGGCCCTCTTAGCCCCCTACCGTGCCAAGCCTGGCACGGCTACGGGGTTTCCAGCGCCCACCACGGGGAGGTGAGGAGATGCCGACGGGAATGCCAGCGCACCCCCCTCCGGGGCCGCCACCGCTGCGCCGCCGGCGGGCGCCATGTTGTGAATCGTTTTCATTTTAAATCGTGCCTATGCACGCATGCATAATGAGGAGAAAAACACGCAATCACATCATCACCTCAACCATGTACAACGTTAAGAGGATTGGACCCAAGTGTGCCGTGAAGCAGAATCGAAAGACATTGCATAACTTTCCGGCGCACACCGCCCAAGAAATGACGGACGGAGCATGTCGCGCTGGCCCCGCGAATATTTTGCTTACAAGTCCCGACCACCGATGCTCGTACCCGCCCAAGTGACACGAAGGGGCACCTCCAACGCGGCATTTTGCGTACTGTGAAGGCACGCGCTTTTCTCGATCTCTTGGCCTTCTGTGGTCCATCACCCCCATATCATATGCGTGTCGGTTTGGGAGCCGGCCGTGGGGCTTTGGCTATTTTTTTGCTTCGAATGAGTCTAGCTTCCGCGTTCCCTCGGATCGTTACATTGTGGCGGCACATCGGGTGCTCGGCCTCACGCCGGACCACGGTTCTCATGTCCGGAAGTGTCCGCGATGCAATGAGTCTCCGGTCGCTCTCCGTGGCTTTGGCTCCTCCTCCATGACCTCATCCTTTTCCATGTCCGGGAATCGTACGCCGATATCCATGCTTATGGATCAGATCCCCCGCTGTCCTTGGGCATACTATGTTATTCGGCTCCATGATCGTATTGATCATATTTGGGAGGAGCTAATGGCCAAGGCGGAGGCAATTAAAGAGAGGGACTTGCGTTTACAAGTTCGCAGAATCCGGTCTAGGACCTCCCGAGATTGCCAGGGGAATGTCGTGTGACTGGATTTTGCGGTTCCGCATAAGCACTTGGTTGTATATGCTACGGTCACTAGTGCGCGCACGAACTGCAACGCTCCGGCTCTAGGGGCCTCGCTTCCGCTCCTTGGCAGTATGGCGATGAGGGCTCAACAAGCTAAGATGGATGTTGACCTCCGTACTTCTTCCTCCCGTGGCACGCCTTCCATCAAGTCCGTTCATGACTACTACCCCTTTGCTCTTGAGGACGGGGGCCGATTGGCTCCTATGGCGGTAGACCTTGTTGATCGCTTGGCCATTATGGTGGCATTTCGACGCTTCCCAAGTATGGGTGCGGCGGACTCTAACTCTTTACGGTTTTAGATTTGTGCGCGCATGAAGGAGTTTGTACGGCGGTCTACATATGTTCCCTTCCGTCGATTTCTTGCGGAAGTGCATCGTGAGTTCATGCGGCGCCTTTCGTGGTGGTTCTTCATGGCACGCTCGGTTCCTACTTTGTGATGCCTTGCAAGAGGGTGGTGCAGCTTTTGTTGCACTCCTCCTTGCTCCGAGGGCTGCGGCTTTTTTTTTTCCGATTTGCTCGTGGATTCCACTACTATCTTTGCAATTCAAAAATTCAATAACGGAACGGAGCCGACGTATGTATACCGACGACCTAAATTAAAAATTTCTTACAAGAAAAAGCAGTGGAGGCCACCAAGCAAGAAAAAGAAAGAAAGGAAGAAAAAACCTAAGCCCGAGGAACAGGAAGGCATGCCACAGCATCAGCACTGCCTTCCTGAAAAGCGTCGCGGAGATAAGAACCCAGAGTGCCATGAAGAGCAGCAGAAAGACGTTGCATGAATTCTCGTCGCACATCCCCCACAAAACGCCGAAACGGAAGAGAAGTAGATCGACGAACAAAATGCTGCATACGGACATAACTGTCAGAGCGCAAGGAACGAGAGTCAGCGGCCCCCATGCCAGGGAAGCGACGTACAGCCACCAAAATAGCCAAGCGATCGACCAACTCAGCCGCCATCGGCGCCAACCGGCCCCCATCCTCCATGGCGAAGGGGTAGTAGTCATGGACCGACTGAACCGAAGGCGTGCCAAGCAAAGCGGAAGTGCGGAGGTCCGCATCAAGTTTGCCTTGCTGAGCTCCCAATGCAAGGCTGCCAGGGAGTGGAAGGCGAGCACCTATACGAGGAACGTTGGTGCTCGTGCGAGCACTTGTAACCGTCACATCAACAACAAGATGGCGGTGCGGAGCCATGAAGTCCAACCAAATCACATCCCCAGGACGATCACGTGAAGCTCCCGACCGAATACGGCGGACCTCCAACCGCAAGTCCCGGCCCTTAGTAGCCCCCGCTTCAAGCATGAACTCTTCAAGCACGTGGACAATGCGGTCATGGAGTTGAATGATATACCAAGAGCACGGGCACCGGGGGATATGGTCCATGAGCATAGCGGTTGTTGAGCGCTCACCCGACATAAAGATGCCCGATACCGTCGACGAAGATCCATACCCGCGAGATTCTGAAGGGGCCTCATTGCACCGAGGGCATTTTCGAACATGAGCGGCGCGCTCCGCAGTCAAGCGGACGACCTAAATCCTTCACGTGGGCGTACGTAAGACATACTCGTCGAGAAACATGTAGTAATATCATGAAATAACGGGAGCAATGAATGGAAAAACGCAAAAGACGCGTGCGCGCTAGCACAATCGGGTAATGAGAACTGCAACACCCAACGCTCGGAACTTTGGTCGGGGAAACACCTAATGACATCCGAGCAATCAAGCAAAAACATTGTAAGCGTGAGCAACATCACGGACTCAAATTGATTTAAACCGGTCTCTAATTCGAGCTTCTCCTCAGAACCTCCGAATGGAGGGCCCGGAAATTGACATATCAACATACATTTGTTTTGGCTCGCCGCTCGCATCATCGCTCGCTAGATCATCATTGTAGTCGCCCAATCGTCGTCATCTCCTTGTCAGTGTCGTGCGCGTTCTACAAGCAATTACGAACATACGTACCCGTAACACGCCCTCACCACGTGTTTTTCCAACCGCGATTAGGCTGATGATGTCATCGAATTTCCACATCACTACCGTCAGTAGTGGAATAAAGGGCTGTCGCTGGCCGATGAAGCGCCTGCAGTCTCGCCCGTAGTCGCCCCGTTGACAAATAACCTCAATTTATATTCATACTTCATATATCGACACGGAGACGTCAATCTGACACTCCCCGCCCCTCCTCCGTCCCACCTCTAAGCACCTTTTATACCAACAATGGCTTTCTCTACTATATTACCAGCTACGCGGGCGTCGCTGTGCTTCGGAACCACCCAGCGGGCAACGGGCGAACGCCGTCTTTACAGCGGCAGGGACGTGTCAACCGACATGCCGTCCCGCATCACCATTCGCCCCACCTCGCCCGTTTTCCTGGCCGCCCAGCGAACCTCGCTCCTCACTGGTCGTGCAGCTCGTAGCACAGGGACTGTTATGGCAGCTTCTGGGAATGCCAAGCAGAAGATTAAGCTGGGCGTCGTTGGCGGCAGTAATCTGACTGACAGTAAGCTGTTCGAGAAGCTGACTCGCAAACTGGTCGAGACGAAGTACGGCGACGTCACAATCTACGACTGCGAGCCGGACGACGAGGAGCAGATCGCCTTTGTGCGTCGCCACTATGCACAGCACGACGAAAGGTGTGCCATCTGCCACTTATCGATTCACGTGTGTCGAATAACAAACTGTCGTTCTCATGTCATGAAAACATGAAGTCGATGTCATTATGTTCTGACACACACTGTACTGTACTCGCCCGTCATTGTGTTGTTGGCGTGTTCAGCTACGTGCCGCCTCACGCCGTCAACTCTCACGCCTTTCTGAAAGCCTTCGCCAACACCGGCGTCAACCGCATCTTGCTGGTCTGTTCCGTGGGATCCCTTCGCGCTGATAAGATCCCACCGCACTCCATAATTATGCCAAACGACTACATCGCCCTCTGGAACACCGCGACCTACGCCACCAACAGCAAACTGGGCGAGCTGCTTCCCACCTTTGACTTAGACGGCCGCGTCGCTGGGCTGAACGCCCTTCGTGAAGGCGGATTTGACAAGAAAATGAACCTAGTCGACGACGAGGCCGTTTACGTTCAGGTATGAGTGCCCCCAAGTCGCAGCGACTATTACGCCCATAGCCCACGACCCGTCTGATAGTCTGAACACGTCGCTCTACTTCCGCATTTCCTCGAGTCACGTTTTGTCTAAAGGACGGCGGGAATATGTTTTTTGTTTTACAGACTCGCGGCCCCCGATTCGAGACCAAGGCGGAGGTAAGGGCACTGAACCTTATGGGCGGTGACCTGGTGGGCATGACCGGGGTCTCCGAGGTGGTTCTCTGCAATGAGCTGCGCATCCCCGTTACGATGCTCTGCTTTTGCGACAACTACGCCAACGGGCTGGTTGAGGAGGAAGGCGGACAGGACGCGTACACCCAGTTTTACGCAAACGTGCAGGCGCAAATGGATACGGTTGAGGCAGCTGTTGGCACCGTGATGCAGGCGCTGCTGAAAGATACGCTTCCGGAGTCGAAGAACGGCGCCAAGCCCGAGACTCTGATGTCACGCTGAACGCCTCCGTGTGCCGAATTAACCGCCGTTCTTAGAAAACAATAATAAATTCACTGTGTTCGACTAACGCGGTGTTCGTCCATTTGCAGTTTTGTCCGTGCCGCCCGTACCGTATATCTGTGGCGACACCTATTTCCCTCGTCGGATTTCTCCTAAGCGATACTGTGCTAATGAGCAATTTATTTCGCAGCCGCATAATTAAGTATGCACGATTCTTATTGTCAAGCCCGATTTGCCATCGACGCACGCCAGTGGCATCAATCTTGTGAGTGCCAGCGTCAATGGGCGGGCTGCTACTTTATGACCTGTGTGTAATTTTGTCAGCTCAGTGCAAGGTCATCTTTGTCAGCCCATCATTGACGGACTCTATATACACGGAGGGAAAGAAGCATGTTACGCCCAAATTAATGTATTCACCCACAAACGTAGGATACATGATCGATTGCAGCTTGGCTGGGAGACCAATATTTCAAGAACGACGTGTCGAGCATTTACTAACATGACATCACTAACATGAGCAGTTTCTAATCGGATTACACCATTTCACGATGCGCTTGATCGATGCAGCGATGTGTCCCCCCTTACAAGACATCTAGCCATCTAATAAGTATGTTCAAAAACTGAACTCTACTTAGATTAATTCAAGCGATGAACGTTAAATGACCCCGGGGATCGGGTTTCGATTAATGTTTAGTCTTGACGCTTCTCGGAGTGTACACTCTTCCCACAAAGTCCGATACTAGCGGCACGCATTTAATGGCCCGCCACACCCTGCCGCGATTGCCATACAGCTCAATTGGGGGGGGGGGGGGGGGGGATTGTGATTTGCGAACAACACACCAGGGCGCGTTGTCCACTTACATGTATACCGTCACCCCCCAATTACTGTGGGCACACACGTTGGATTTGCAGCCCATATTTTGAGGGCCGACATTCGCGCATGTGCATGCCTCTATGCGTAGCTCGGTGTACGTAGTGTCGTGAAGAGCAAGGAGACTACTCGACACATGGTTCTCAGCATGTCTGTACAATTGCACTAGTATCCGCCGAGTGTGATGCACCCGGCCGTCTACCAAGCTGCGACAACGAGAATGGCATGTCGCGTGCACTTGGGCTTCTTCACTTTCTTGCCACGTGCCGGGAAATACAAGCAAGGAGCACGGGCTAGGGAACTATTGGGCTTGAGGGGCGATTAGCTTGTAGTGTTAAGTACCCTAGCGCGCGGATCGCTGGCCTTTGAAGCTTGCCCATCGCTAGGCGTGAAAAATGGCGGGTAGCTTGCAAAGTACCCTAGCACGGGCTTTTACATGGCATGCGGCAAATAGCACGGCACCATGCCATCACGGGGAATGAAATGGGCGACGCCGTGATTAGAAGAAATGTAGAGCGCTGACTGTTGAGCGTATTGGCGAAGCGAGTGTGCGGATACCAAATGTCGAGGGGTTGCTAGCCCCGCGCGAATGTGGCAGATTTAAAAACCCTACCAAGTTAAACCCTACGAAGTTGGTTGTACGAGGGCCTAGCTAGATAACGGCGAACGAAGGACTTGACGCGTAAATCGGCCGGTAGGCGTGAATATAGCTCAAAAATTGTATTACTTCGGGGGAGGGCTTCCTTTCGCAATTTAGTTTGCTTCAATCGGACACCGTTTTGCAAAGTTCGGGGGTTATAAGCCTCCCAAGCTATGGTTTTCCGGCCCTAATCCCACCCACGTCAAGCATTTTAACGGCACTTGCCATCACACTCACGTGCTCCCATGTTTGCGGACAACATGCTGGGATCATGAAACCCGCACGTTGTGTTGCTTATTTCGGGAGTATTCATTAGCCTAAGTGTGAAAAATCCAAATTCCGGTCTTTCCGAGGCGCCCGAATCAAGGTGCGCCCAAAAGTCGGTGCTGGACAACAAGCCCTACTAATACGTCGGATAGCAGCCGGGACGGATCGCATTTATGCCCCGCTTCCCCCTTTACTTCACCGTCAACGCAACTTTCGGCCCGGCTTATCAACGAGCTAAAGAATAGTTAAACCCTAGAAACCCTATATGACAGACACCCGCCCTACGCGAAAAGCCCCATTTCACAAGTAACGGACTTAATGGGAAGAGTGCATGTTTCGTTTGCGACGGCGGTCGCCTAGCACGGCTGAACTCCAATTTGTGAAATCATTAGCAGAATATAGGAATGTGTAGAATTCTAATGAATTGAGGGGTTGAAGTATTGTATATCATATTTTGAACGACGTGTCTCGGGGACCATTGTGCGAGGAGAGGATGGAAGCTAGGCTTACAATCTTACATTAGTAATCGCGTGCGTGGTAGAGGGCATGCGTGTCAAGCACAAGTTTTCATCTCAATAATTATCGAAGTTATAGACAATGGTTGAGTGTATGTGGCGAGTGTTATGCTACAATCGGTATGCATGACTCGTACGTTTTCGCTACTAGCTATTAAATCCCGTACTTTCAATGGAATTTGTACACCCGTATTGAAATATATACAACAATACCAGTATAAACCGGCTGCTGTCTCGGGGTCCCCCCTGTACTATGCCTAATTGGACTTATAAGCATGAGTAGACCGTGAACCACTAATCCCAACCTCTCCAGTGGCAGTAACGATACCGTCTAAACATACCCGTATACAGGTATTTATTATTTTTTATCTATGTGTATTTTTCTTTGGAAACAGTATGAAATATAAGATGTCGCTAGTCTCCACGATACGCGGCCTGCTCCAGCCGCGGCGGGGTCGCTGATCAGCGAGGCTGGTCAGCGTGAGCTGGTCGAGTCGAACCTGCCTCACCTCGGCTCTTGTGCGACTCCGGTCGTGCCGGAGGTAGGGGGAAAGGCAAGTGGAAAACCCCCCTCGCTCAGGTCGTCGTCGGACCCGTCTCGATCCGTGCTCAACCCCGTCCGAGATATTGGAGATAGTAGTCGCTCTTCTCGGCGCGACTCTCCACCTAGCCTAGCCTTCTCCCCTCCTGCGGGGGCTGGGAGGAGAAAATAGCTAGGCTGCAGACGGTGTCCGGCTGGCTCTCCTGCCTCTGAGCCAGATTTCTCATGTCCCATGTCCTTTTGCCGTCTGCTTCCGCCACCCATATGATCGCGCTGTGATGGCCGCACCCTCCCCCGGTGGTTTACGTTGTTAGGGGGCCGCCTATACGAGCAGTGTGCCGTTGCGATAACCCGGGGTACACTGCCTGAGGCAGCCTATCGATAACCGGGTACCGACTAGGGGAGGGGAACGGATAGTGCCCAGGGATCGGCTATCCTCAAAAGATGGTGGGTACGGGAATATTTAACCGAAACCCCCCGTACCGGGGTTTTCCGGCGGCGGGTGATCCTCCCGACCTTCGCCGACAGACCGTGCCGCTCCTCCGGCTGCGACCCACCTCCGTCCTGCGTATCTTTTGGCCTCTCCCCCAGGGGAGACCAAAAGGCACTCGCAGGGCTGTCGGCTGCTAGCGAGCGCGTTGCCCTAGCGCTGCTTCCCAGCTGTCCGCCGCCAGCTCCGACACCCTCGTCCCACCGCTGATCCGTCCGTACCCTTCCTTGCCAAAAAACATTCCGCAGTCTTCGTACCCGTTTGGGCGGGAGAGTATCTGCGAGTATTTAGTCGTTAAAGAACATATCGGACAGGCCGAGCGGGAGATCCATGTGCATGTGTAGGGATCTTAAGTTTTTCCAAAACCCTCCGTACCGGGCTTCCCGACAGTTGGTGATCCCGCGGATCGCAGCTGTCGGTACCTCGTTCAGCCCCCTACCGTGCCAGGCCTGGCACGGCTACGGGGTTACCAACGCCCACCGCGTGGAGGTAGAGGTAGGTGCCGACGGGCCTGCGAGCGCACCCCTCTCCGGGGCCGCCGCCGCTGCGCCGCCGGCGGGAGCCGTACACCCGTACTTGTAGAAGCTATTGTATCAAGCTCACATCACTTGCTACATTTCAATTGTACTTGAGGGAGACTTTCTAAGCGACACGACGCGCCGGCTCAAGAAAGTCCGAGGTCGGGTGTCTCATGCGACGTCCGATTGAAGGACGGCATGATGCTTCAAGACTTAAGGCGAGCGAGGTTGGGCTACTCCAGCCACCGGAGGGGAGGGAGGGAACAAGTCTAGTCTTTCTCTTTAATTGCATAGAAGCTATTTTGATGTTTTGCTTCAATGTTGCTCTTATGCATTCTTCTCTATGACTTACCCGTGATAAATTGTTACGGAGTCTACTCTAAAGCAAGTTGTCACACGAGGTTCCTTGATAGTATCCCCCTCAGGAAGTAGTTCATAATTAAATATTCCATAGCCAAGGAGACTCGAATCTTACAAGGCTAGACGAACGCTAGCGAGCGCCTTGCCCTCGCGATGCTTCCCGGCTGCCCGCCGCAAGCTCCAACACCCGCGGCCCACCGCTAATCCGTCCGTAACCCCTTTCGTCAAAAAGTATTTCGCAGATTCCGCCCCCACCCCCCCGTCGGGAGAGTATCTGTGAGTATTTAGTCGCGAAAAAACATATCGGACGGGCCGAGCATGACATCTTAGTGTTTGTGTACGGATATTATGTTTTTCCAAAACCCTCCGTACATGGCTTCCCGGCAGTTGGTGATCCCGCGGATCGCAGCTGCCGGTACCTCGTATATCCCCCTACTGTGCCAAGCATGGCACGGCTACATGGTTACTAGCGCCACCGCGTGAAGGTAGAGGTAGGTGCCGACGGGCCTGCGAGCGCACCCCACTTCGGGGCCGCCGCCGCTGCGCCGCCGGCGGGCGCCAATTGCGACGAAAGGTACCGGAACAGATGCTGAGCAGACGTAAACGAACTGACATTCACCGTCGGGTAGCAACACTCGAACCGGATTATTACTCAACATAGATAAGTCATCAAAAGGCAAATTTCCTCAAGTAACTCACGAACGGCAGCGTCGACATGCTCTTCTTAGGCAAGATTGAACCGGCATGAAACCCAGTTTTACAAGTACGGGGTTCACGCCGTAAACCGAGTTTAATGTCTGAGGTCTTGGATCCTCCGAAAGTCAGTACCACCACACGTATTTTACCGAGTCCGACAAAATCAATTTCAAATCAATCAGACAACGTTGAACGTTCAAGCAAAAGGGAAAGCGTGCGTTGATCAAAGAGCTCCAAAACGAGTGTGGCAATTGGCATGCTGAGAGCTAAATGCCGGCACAATTCTGTTATGTTCAACTTTTTGTCGCTGTCTCCGCAGGTGGAAGTGCAGATGGAGGGAGAGATGTGAAGATGCTTAGTGTTTAGTATTTAACAATGGATTGTAATTGAACAAAGAAATTGGTTAAATGGTTCTATCACCTCCCTCTATTGCACTAGGCTTAAATAGTTTTCGCCTAGCTAGCTTGCACTTGCTCTCGCTTGGTCTACGTGTAAGGTGCTAGGGCTCTCCAACCGTCGTCAGACTAGCGACGCGGCTCGTCCAACATTGGGAACCTCCTCCAACGCGTCGTCTAGCTGCTTAGATTTAATGTGCGTACTTGTACGTATTGTACGTAATGATGCGACGGCTCTGATAGTACTATACGCATCATAACCCTCGCTAAATTGCAATAGCGACGTACCCACGATGTACGTCCTTCCGATGGAAAAGCACGAATTAGAATTAGTAACGAGTACATGTACAATGCTCTACAATGTAATGTTGCATGACTTTACTCGTTGCACTACCCTCAACCGCGGATCGACACATTTCTCGATATTGTTGGTCAAGGTAAAGTATGGTCCACGATTGACATGTCTATTGCCTTTCACCAACTCCGTGTCAATGAGTTAGATGTTGAAAATACATCTTTCATTACACAATATGGTCGACTTGAAATGCGCGTTATGCCATTTGGCCTATGCAACGCTTCAAGCAACTTGCATCGATATGTTAATGCCATTTTTTGGCCATGTCGATAAACATAGACCCCAACGTTTTGTCTTAAATGAATTCGTAATTTGTTAGATGGATGATATCATCATGTTTAGTAAGGATTCTGACTCCCACATGCAACATTTTGAGGAAGTCCTATAGAGACTCGATCAAAATCATCTATCTATTCGCCCTACACAATGCGAATGGGGCAAGACTGAACTTCGGAATTTTCTCGGTTTTACACTTAAACCTTTAGGAAACCGTACGGGAATTACTCCCTCTCTTGACAAAGTTAAGGCGTCATGGATTGGCCTGTTCCGCGTTCTGTCACGGACGTGCGCAGTTTTTTGGGTTTCTGTAATGTTTATCGAACACACTTGTTAAACTTTTCGAAAATTGCTCGACCTTTGTACGACCTTACAAAGCAGTCTACTTTGCTAGATTAGCAAATAAAACACCAACACGCGTTCGACAAATTGAAATATTGTCGCACTGATGCACCGGTGTTAGCCACTCCCCATATTGGCCCTAATTCTAAATTCGTAGTTAATACTGATGCCTCTAAATATGTAATTGGCGCTGTCCTTCTACAAAAGGACTTGCTTTCAAATGAAACCCACTCATCCAATCGCTTATATTGCCAAAATGCTTAAAGGCGCGCAATTAACATATTCAACCTATGATACTGAGTTCTTGGCAATATGTATTTCATTAAAATAATGGTGTGGAAGGTGGGGGTTCATCTCGGACCGTGACATGCCTACATACAATGATCGGACTCACCGGGTATAGACCCCGCGACCTTCTGCGTATTAGGCGTGCGCTTCACCGGCTCACCGAAAAAGCATAGTTTACATATGTGGCCACATACCAGATATGTACCAATCTACGACAATGGCGACATTATCTTGAAGGATGTTCTCACTTCATTGTTATCACTGATCACTCTACATTGCGTCACTTACCAACCCAACCACATTTGGATCATATGCAAGCAAGTTGGTCTCAAGTTATTTCTCCATATCTTACCAAAATTACCATCATTCATTGTAAGGGATCGCAAAATGACGCAGATGCTCTCTTTCGTCGACCAAATTTAAAGTCCTCCCTCGATACATTTTTTGATCAACAATTTGAGGCTTATTTGGACAAACTTTCCCATATTACCTCTATTGCAATAAATTTGCAAATTAATCATGGATTTCTTATTGATATACAGACTGCTCATCATAATGATCGCAAATTAAATCGTCTTGATGGAACACTTCCACTAGGCGTATTTATTTTTTATGAATGTACATCTATGTATATGCTCGTTGACAAATTGTATGTCCGTGATGACAAGAAACTCAAGTAACGCATAATACATGACTGTCATTCAATTTCCACACTTGGACACCCGGGTATTGACAAAATCCTCGCTTTCAGCAAGCGCACATTTGTATGGCCCTCTATGTCTAAAGATGTTAAAAAATTTGTTCGCAACTGCAAGACTTACAAGCTTACAAAAATATCTACAACATGCATGCCGTACTCATTCCAACGTTTACCAACTGCTACTCGACCTTGGGAGATGTTTAGCGTTGATTTTATCACACACCTTCCTTTGGTTAATGGTTAAAATTCCACTTTTGTGGATATTTTTACACTTACCCTAGGGCACGTTTTGCCAAAGATGTCAGCTTGCTTACAATTTGGCCAAAAGACACCCACAGACAGGGTCTGGGGGTCAATTAGCGCAGGATTATAGGGATGGGTGGGTGGGTTCGCGCGAAGCCTAGATTGGCTGAGCGCGAGAGAGTGCCTAGGCTCGTGGCTAGCTACGGCTTATAAGGCACGGGCTAGCTAGAGCTGACCGTTGGGGAAGTCGTTGGTCGTTGGTTGCGTCTAACTGTTCGGGCAAGGTGGTTGCCCTGCAGGCGAGACGCGACGATATTAACGGTAACATTAACCGCTAGAGTTACTGTCCCGTACACATGATATTGGATATGCAAACCTCTAGATTCAAATCAATCTGACCATTTACCCTAGGGCACGTTTTGCCAGTAACCTAAAGCCAAAGGCTTGCACAGCCAGAATTAGTGTTGCGGGGGGGACGGAGTGAGCCAGCCGAAGAACCGCCAAGCAGCAGCTGTTGGGGTCATGGTTGGGTCAATGTATTTGCCTTCGGTCACAGAGTTGTTCTTGGCCCAGCCACCCATAAATTTGATTACGGGGAGGGGCGCGCCGATGCAGCTGGCAGCGGACGCTGCACCTTTCCGTAGGCTGTGCGACGTCCACTTGAAACCGGCGGGTGCGGATGAGTCGACGGTGCGGAGGGCGAGGGTGAGCCATGCGGAGATGGTGGACGCGGCGCCCCACTCGGTGGAAGGTTCGGAAGGTGAGCAGCTCCAAAAGGCGAGTGGGGGTGGCGTGTTGTAGAACTTGTTGCAGAAGGTCGCGCGCTGCTCCGTGTAGTAGACGAGCAGGTCTGCCAGGACGGGGTTAGCTGCTACAGGGATAGCGATGACAGGTTTATCGGCCGCGTCGCGGCGCTGGTCCCCTTTAGATTTGCGCACGAATAGGCAGATTTGTTGAGAGGGCCTGTCGACCACTAGGTCGCTGGTCTGGCAGCGGGCGCCAGAAAAACATGTAATTGACACGCACCGCTAAACAGGCTCTAAAGCGCTGCATCTGAGGGAGGGAAGCAGGGGTCCACGCGAAAGTTCTGTGTAGGGTGTTGGCGGCGTGTAGGATGTCCAGAGCGACGTGTGCGGGTAGCGGGAGGCGAGCGGCGGTGGGCAGCAGGCGGTGCTGTAGCATTTCGAGTCCGCGGTCCACGCGAGCGGCGGTGGGTGGGTAGCGGTGGGTAGCGGGAGGCGAGCGGCGGTGGGCAGCAGGCGGTGCTGTAGCATTTCCAGTCGAGGTCCACGCGAAAGTTCTGGCGGCGGGTTTTCGGCGCGGCAGAAAAACATGTAATTGACACACACCGCTAAACATGCTCTGAAGCGCTGCATCTGAGGGAGGGAAGCATGGGTCCACGCGAAAGTTCTGTGTAGGGTGTTGGCGGCGTGTAGGATGTCCAGAGCGACGTGTGCGGGTAGCGGGAGGCGAGCGGCGGTGGGCAGCAGGCGGTGCTGTAGCATTTCGAGTCCGCGGCGGGCGTCCGCCAGGAGTTCGCCCACGGCGATAGGTTGGCGCCGGTGGTCGCGGAAGAACTTGTTAATTGCGCTGAAGTAAGGCTGCAGCGAGCTGGCAGCGACCGTTCCCAAGAGGGCTAGCCAGGCCGTGTAGCGGACCATCGTGGCCGGCGTGGCTTGTAGCGGGGCGATATTTTCTTCTGCACAAAAAAAAAAACTGTCGGATTGCGCTCTAGTAGCTCGAGTACGTAGAGGGCGCTAGCGAGTTGCTGAGTAGGGCAACCGCTGTTACCCCGAGCTTATCTGATCCTAGGAGGTCTTGAAAAGTTTCAGCCAATTCGGAGGACCAGGGCGACTGTGCTGCTTCGCGGCGTAATCCGTAGCGCGGCGGTCCTGTACGCAGAGGGAGGACGCGCTGTACATGAGTATTTAATCGATCCGGGCGTATCGCCCGGCCAATCGCACCGCGTCGAGTGTAGAGCCAAGAGGGGGTGTTAGCCGAAAGGCCACGATGCTCCAAGCGGGAGGTCCGGCCCCTTCTCGCTTGCCTAGCCTGCCGGGGAAGAACAGGTCGCGGGACGCTGGGAAGTGTACGGTCTCGGTGGCCAAGCGGGCGAACGCGTGGTACCACGTTTTGTTTCGCCAGTAGGGGGCGATGACAGTCGCCGCGGCTTGAGCTTGTTCGAGTTTCGCGGCTAGTGCGGGTAGGGCAGACCAAGGGGGGTTGCAGTAGTTGTTCTCGCGTTTCCACGCCGCGTCGGGGAGGTGTAGGCAGTCGATGTCTTCGCACAAGGGGTCGCGCCAGCGGGCGTTGAAGCGTGGCAGTTGCGTGTTGAGCATAGAAGCGAACCGGTCGATTGTATGCGGGCCCCACCGGCGCTGAAGGTGGTTGAAGAGTTGAGGGTTTAGCTGCCAGTCTTCGGAGTCCATTTCGCGGCTGAGCGTGTCGGCCCAGACGTTGGCGGCTGACCGGATGTAGCGTGGGCGGATGTGGATGTCGTTGGTGTCGAGTAAGAACCACAAACGCCGTAGCTCCGTCATCATGACGGGTGACCGGGACGTTAGCTTGGTTAGGACGGCGACCACGGCAGTGTTGTCCTCGTGGAGGAGGACTTGTCGTCCTCGGAGTTGCGGTAGAAAGGATTCGACCGCGTGCCTGACCGCTCGAAGTTCCTTCCACGTAATGTGTTGGAGGCGGTCGGGGGCGCTCCAAAACCCGCGGGCTTGGTAATTGGCGTCCTCGTTGAGGACGGCTCCCCACCCGTAGTCGCTCGAGTCGGCGTGCAAATAGGCGGTCTCGATGGGCTTGTAGATAGACCGGCCGTTGTGTTGGGAGGGTACCGTGCGCCACCACTCGAGGTCGCGTCGGAGTTGGTGGGTGAGGCGCACGCGTCCCCCCCAACCGGTACGGGTAGCCAAGACGTTGTGGAGCTCGCGCAAAAAGAATCGGGCGGGCGCGATGGCGAGGTAGAGGAATTGCGCTTTTCCCGCGAAGGCAGCGAGTTGGCGTGTGGGTAGCCATCGTGCGTTGGACGCGGCTCGTCCGAGCAAGGCCGAAGCGTGTTGTGCGAGGTGTAGCAGTTTTTCGGGTGGGGCGCGAAACTCGCCGCGTTGTAAATCCACCGTGAGGCCCAAGTGGTCGCCGACTTGCGTTGGCGTCCATACACCTTTCTTGGGGTTGCGTTGTAGGCCGAGGCTGTCGAGCAGGGCTTGGACGCGCTGCCGGAGTAAGAGGGCTTCGGCGTAGGAATCCGCTAAGAAGAGGAAGTCATCCATGTAGGGGAGTAGTCGGGTGCCTCGCCATCGCGCGTTCCGGAGGAAGCGCTTGGACGGGCGGCGTGGGCCGGCCGGTGTAGATGCGGGCGTGGGAGGAGGAGGGCGGCGGAGGTGGTTCGTAAACACTTGCGTGAGCTTGCAAAAGTAGTAGGCGGAGCCCGACCACCCCATGGGGAGGCATGCGAGGCGCCATAGGGTGCCGCGGTAGTTGACCGTGAAGTAGTCTCGGTCTTCCTCCCGGATGCCAAGGGTGTAGTACCCATCGGCGAGGTCGAGTGAGACGAAGTAGTCCCCCGGTCGAGATAGATGGCGGAGGTGCTTGAGGGTCTCGCAAGTCATGTTGAATGTTGAGCAATAGCGGTTGAGTTCTCGAAGGTCGATAATCAAGCGCCATTGGTTGCACCCGGGTTTTGGCACCAAGAACATCCGGGAGACGTAGCGGGGGTTCGTAGAGCGCTCCCACACGCCGCAAGCCTCGAAGCGTGGTAGTTCCGAGTTGAGAAACTCGAGTTGGTCGGGTGTGGCGTCTAGCATGGAGATGCCATGGTTGAACGGCTTGGGACGTAGTCCGTGCTTGAACTTCACACGTACGCCGTGGCGGATCCAACTTAGGACTTGGCCGCTCGCGCCGATGCGCTCCCACTCCCGCCATTTTCGACGTACGCGGTGGCGCATGAAGGAAGATGTCGGGGAGCAGGAATCGGCGCGGCGGGCCACACCATCATTTCTTGCTTGGGGTTTTAGCCGCGTCGGTCGGCTTGGGGGGTGGAGTGGCTCGTGCCGCGGCTGCTGCTGCAGAAGCGGCTTTGCGTTTGTCGGAGGCGGCTTTGCGGGTTCGAGCGTCGGGGCCGGTGGGCGTGTCCGGCGTGACCTTTGCGAAAGCGGCGCCGGCGGCGGCCTTGCTGGCGGCGTGTAAGCTGACTTCAAGCGTGCGGTCGACGAAAGCTTGGCGTAGCGCGTCCAATGGGCCGGAGACCGCGGTAGGACGCGGTCGGCAAAAGCGCTCGTGTGCCAATTCGGCAAACACGCGGTCCGCATCTGTGCTCGTTTGTCCGCCCTTGGTGAGGCGGAGGAAGCCCAATCGAGTACGGGCGGCCTCCTCCGTCGCTGTGTGGGTGCGATGGCCCGCTCGGATGAGGGCAATCGCTGCCGCCTGCTCTGTAGGTAGAGGTGGGCCGTGCGACAACGTGTCCAAAGCCTCGCCAATTGCCGCGTTGGCGCAACTGTCGAAGAAGGCATAGCACCCGATGTGTAGGTACTCGTCGTATGCCGCTTGGGTGCGTTTGTCGCTTAGGGCGCGGGCGGTGTCGTGCGTGAGAGTCCACAGACGTGGCTCCTCGACGTCTCGAGGGGGACGTTCGAGGCCGGCCGGGATGACTTCGCCGTAGTAGGTGAAGTCGACAAACTCGGCCGCGGAGGGGTCGGGTTCGTCGTCGAGCAGGTCGATAGGTGGCTCGGGGGCCGCCTTACCACCCTCCGTCGCTGTTGCGTCGGCGGGAATGGACTGCTGTGGATCAGTAGGAGCAGGTGTAGCTGTGGTTCTTTGGAGCTGGGCGAGTAAGGCAGCGTTAGCCGCCAAAAACTGTTCCGTTATCCGTTGTTCCGATGCCAAAACTGCCGTACGAATCTGTTCGGCTGTGCGTTGTTCGAGTGAGGTAGCGTGAGGGTCGGCCGCTGCGGCGGATGTAGACTGCTGAGGCTGCATATTGGGGAATTGCGTAGCTGAACGAGGGGAAGTGTCGCGTGACGCTCGAGTGCGCATGGGACGAAAAGTAAGATTGACACCCTACTCGACTACGAGAGTCGAGACTGCATTCGCGCGAAGCCTAGATTGGCTGAGCGCGAAAGCAGAGAGTGCCTAGGCTCGTGGCTAGCTACGGCTTATAAGGCACGGGCTAGCTATAGCTGACCGTTGGGGAAGTCGTTGGTCGTTGGTTGCGTCTAACTGTTCGGGCAAGGTGGTTGCCCTGCAGGCGAGACGCGCCGATATTAACGGTAACAGTAACCGCTAGAGTTACTGTCCCGTACACATGATATTGGATATGCAAACCTCTAGATTCAAATCAATCTGACCATAAAATGCACACTTTGTGCCGTGCTCTTCCATTATCGTTGCTCGTGACTTGGGTAAATTGTACATCTCAAATATTTATGGACTGCACGGTCTTAGATATTTGACCGCTTCTTCCTCGGCTGGGATGCCTTCTCCAGCCACGGCGCTCTTCACCCGCACCATGGGCCGAAAGCGTCCCCGTGCTTCCTCGAGCGGCGCGTGAGGAGCCGCTTGTCGCCTCCACGTGTTGCATTATCGGCGTGGCATGGGAGTTTCCTTAGTTTAATCTGCTAGGTTTGTGCACAATGTAGTGCTTCCTTTGGCCGTGCTTTGGATTCCGTGATCCTCTTGTCACTCTTGCCCTTTGGTTTCCCCTCCCATTTTCCATGTCCGTGCTCATCTTCTTCTTGTAACCATCATTTGTCAACTGCATACACAAAACATCCGCTTATAGGTACATGTACACGTACATGTGATTTGAAATGAAGCGAAGTATAGAACGGTCGTCTGTCCAGAAGCTCAATC
>JAPMLY010002381.1:27500-30000 GCA_026401115.1 Tetraselmis chui
GGCTGCTGTGGGTGACGACAAGGACAAATATGTTGAGATCTTGCACCGTGCTGCCGAGGAGGGGAGCGTCCCTCGGATGGAGGTGTTCAAGGTGCGACCCGCAGTCACCTCTCCCATTCTCTTCAGAAAACAATTAAGATGACAAACTTCCATTTGGCTCCTCATTTTTGGCTACTCGCTTTCTATTCTGTTTCGTACGTGTCGGGTATGAACACGTGTCTCACTCCAGCGGGCCGTCTTGTGCATACTTCAACTCGCAGGCGATGATGTCGCTGGAGAAGATGAAGCTGCCGGTACGACAGTAGAACAGCCGCGCCTGAAAGGATGCCACGCCTTTTTTTAGACCTCCTAGCTCTGAGCTGCAAGAAGAAGCGTGTCATACGAACGCTTATTCGATCGCTGACGAAAGGGTGTCCCGCGGCCGGTGCGCTGCTTGTAGGCTGACGGTCTGCTCGATGCAGTGACTGCGGAGGGGAAGCGGTGGAGGCTAGTATATACTGCCGGCAAGGAACCCGTCACGGCGGCGATCAAGGCGAAGGGCAGCCACAGCGAACTGACACAGGCGGGGCAGTACTTTCCGCTCACTGCGGTACAGACTTGGGACGGGAGCAACAACCGGATAGAGAACGGCGTCTACCTAGGATTCCTCGCCTCCCTCAAATTCAGCGGCCCCTTTTATATGCACGAGGTTTGTTCGAATCGTCACTGCGTTGCTATGAGTTTCGCTACGTGCGCTGTTATCATAAAGACAACAGTGAAAAAGTGCCTATCTCCACTCTTACTACGCTTTCTCCGTGGCTGTGCAGAAAAAACTCAATTTCGACTTCACGAAGCTTGCCCTTTCCCTCGGACCGTTCAAGCCAGAGTTCAACATCAAGAATCAGGCAGAGTGTGAGTGTTGCCTGGTCTCATTCCGCAGCTGACCCGCTAGTGATGCTGTGCGTTCTGTTCCGTTTTTACACGTGAGCTTAACGAGCCGGCTCTGTCGTGTCGTTATGCTGCAGCGGCCGCGGAGTTCAAACGCATCGCTGAGGCCAAGGGCAAAGGCGCACAGTCTCCCTTTTTCCTCTTCACCTATGCAGACGACAAAATCGCCATTGCCAGGGGAAAGGGAGGCGGTATAGCCATGTGGGCAGCCGCTTCCCCGGCATGGCTGATGAAGTCCGGGGTAGTGTGAGCTTCCCATCCATTCGCGATCTCCCCCCCCCCCCCCCCCCACCTCCCTCTCGTGAATGGAGAGGTGGCGACCTGTGCCTTGCCTTGACAACATGTATTTAGGATCCTCATGTATTGTCCCCAAACCCACACCATAGCCCCAGTTTTGCTGTTGCTGAGCCTGCCCTCACGGCTCTGTAAGTCTTTGCTTATGATGCCCAGCCCCCGTTGCGATGGAGTAGCGTTAGGTGTTCATATTGGGAATAACTGCGGGTGCCGTGAATGGTGGGGGAGTGAATTGGGCGAACGCCAAGGCATGGAGAGTGCAGCCAACACAAGGAATGGACACAGGTGGTACTGATCGAGTGTGCACATATTACTGTACAACAAAAACTCTCATTGGCGTCCGTATCCCTTTGATCAGGCAAAGGGCAGCGCTAATCGCAACTATCAAGGGCCCCGCTACCAGTCAAGCACCCTACCTACGTTCAGACCTTTTTTTTTTCTGCCCTGTGCCGGTCAGTGTAGTTCTGCGAAAGCACAAACCACAAAATCAACAAACCCGCATTTTCGGTGCAGACCGGCATTATCAGTTGTTGGCAGTGCAGAAGCAGAGCAGGGACTGGTGTGGCAGCCGCCTTACCTTCGACGCCAACTCCTCAGACAGAGATATCGCTGTCCCGGTGATGACGGATGGCCAGATGCTGCCCATGATAATCGTCTGCGCACTCAGGATGGTCCCCTTGATCAAGTACTGAACAGGGCCATAAAGAGTAGCCGCGTCACTCAGCAGCAGCTTGCTCTGAAACCCCTCCACAGCCTGCAACAGCTTGGACAACGGCATGGTTGGCAAGCTGACAGATACCCCCGAGTACCCGGACTCTTCGTTGTAGAAGGCATTCACGGCGCCCTCGGGGAAGATAAATTCCTCATCCGGATTTTCCTCTGCAGCCTTATTGACAGATTTGATCGCCGCAGTGATGTCCCTCACCGACTCAACAGGTGACGCATCTTCAGGAGCAGAGTTTATGTCACTCAAGGCGGCCTGCACCTCCCCAAGGGAGAGCGCCTTGTACATGCTCTGACTAAACAGGTTTTGCAGATACTCCCTGTCCGACTTGTCAGTGAATCCATCCTGCCAATTAGGTGGTTTTTGCTCAGAAACGGTGCAGGCCCCGGCTGTTGACAAAGAAGAATGACGGGCACCCACGCACAGGACAGGCGGTGGGAGCGCTGTTCACACCTGCGTCAACTGAAACAGTACCCCATCAAGTGCTCCTGCTCCGAGTGCAATGAATGGCCAGACCCACAGCGCGGGCAGGTGGTACTACAGCGCGGTGCAGCA
>JAPMLY010002381.1:35000-50683 GCA_026401115.1 Tetraselmis chui
TCATGATGATGGAAGACGCCAAGCTCTACCACAAGGACTTCTACGTCATGTATGCCAACTTCAAGGGCGACTTCAACGCAGCCGACCACCGCATCATGTTCAAAAACATGCACCAGCTCGGTATGCCCCTCACCTTTGTCGACACCTGCGAACACCTCTACGGTGTCTCTTCCATCGAATACATTACCCCGTACGGCCCCACCCCATCCATAGACATCCATCGTGGCACCCTGCAGGGGGACACCCTCTCTCCCTTCCTATTTACCCTCTTCCTTGAACCCTTCCTCCGCTAGCTCATAGTGGGCAGCCGGGGTTACCGCCCGCCCCCCCCCCCCCCCGCCACTAACATTGACCCCACAGAACCCACAGCTACCTACCCCGGACACGGCTTCGCCGACGACCTCAGCCTCGCCACAGGCTCAATCCCCTACATGGCCATCCAGCTCCGGAAACTCTCCCTCTTCAGCGACTACACAGGTGTGACCGTCAACATCCGTAAATGTTGCATTACCGGCGCCCTCTGGCGCTCAGGCAACGCCCTCTCCCTTGCCAACATCACCCTCCTCGCATCCCGCCTCCAAACACAGTTTATCACCATCAAATCCAGCCGTGCCCCCATCCCCTCCATTGGCCGCTCGGACACTTACCGAGTCCTCGGGGTATAACTCAACACCTCCCTCACCTTCACTAAGCACTGGCACGAACTAAAGCGCACCACCGCATCCCTCGGCACCGCCCTCTCCTCCTCCCCACTAACACAATCCCGCAGACTATGCGTCATCCGAGGACTATTAATCGGCAAGCACTTCACCCTACAACGCGGCCTCTTCAGCGACTCCCAATTGGACATCCTCGAACGCCAAATCTGCAGAGCACTCCGCTCCGCCGTTTCCTCGGTGCGTAACCTCCCTCGCACCACCCTCCACCGCCCTGCCTCAGACCTCGGATACGGCCTCCCCTCCCTTAAGACCCACGATGCACAACTCACAGTCTGCCACCTCCATAAAATCATGAACACCCATGGCTATAGAGGCCACATGGCTCGAACACACATCCATACCATATCCACCACATACACCCACTGGCCAACTGAATCTATCATGACACGCAACTTCCCACCCACACTCCGATGCCTGGTACGAGCCCAACGCGACGTAGGCACCATGTTCCACAACATCCCTCCACTCTCCCTCACCAACCCCATTGCCTCCACACTCCGCGACCACTTCACCCACCAAGACAACACCCTCCTCGCTTCACTCCGAGACAGAGCCACCCACATCACCGACCCCCACTCCTACAAACAAGCATACTATGAATTCCCTCCCCGCAAAACACACGCATCCCTCCTCCCCCGCCTCACCTCCCTTTGGAAACACAACATCACCACTTGGCCACAACTCCTCCTCCGCGCCACCTCAACCTCCCTCCTCTTCAAATCCTGCAAATCCTTCTCCACACGCACGGGGTCCACCGCCTCACTCTCAGTCCCCATCCGCCTCCTCGCCGCAGTCCTAACCGAGCCCCTTCACACGATCTACAACCGCCTCCCCATCGCACACCTCACCCCCAAACAAGCATCCCCCCCACCACTATCCATCCCTCATGGCTCCCCCCACCTTTCCCCCCACCTTCCTCGATCCCCCACCACCATGTCATCTAGCATCCATACCCCCCGCACAAGAGCCCCCCTTTCCATGGCACCCACCACACACATCGAGACTGAATACCTCTCACCTTCAGACCACCACTACACTCCCTGCGACGTCACTCGCATCATTTCAAAACACAAGGACACAGAATATGGCTTAACCATGTACATGGTCGAATGGGCCCCGGAACACCTCACGGAGTGGGACATCCAACTCCAACTCGACGACGGCTTCCGCCTCATCTCCTCCACCCCCACATCGGTGTGCCTCCCCACCCCCACCCCCACCGCATGCTCCATCCGTCATGAACCCCTACACACATACCCCAACTCCTTTTGCTGCACGTGCCCGCACTTTGCCGTCCACTCCCAATGCCGCCCCGCTCAGGGACCCGTCACCTGGCAATGCGGCCGGTGCGACCGCGGCCAACAACACGACCTCACCCGCCTCCACGAGGTCCAGTGGGCCCCTTGCCTACAACTACACGACACCATCAGTGAGACCCCCTCCGGCCCCACCGCCTTCACCGCATTCAACTCAGGCTTTGTCCCCTCCACAATGCCCATCCTTCCCGACCCCGAACCCCCCCCCATGGACACACCCCCTCATCGCACTCAACCACGACCCTATCCACACCGACCTCGACATGCTTCCCACCGGCAAATTCACCATACACGCCCACCCAACACTACATAACACCACCCTTCTTTGCACCCCCGACGGCCGCGCGGTCACTGCCCTCAACGGCCCCCGAGTACGTCACCTATTTCAACTCTTTCGCCCCGACCTAACGGCTCACTCGTTCGAAGAGGAGGTCTACCTCCTCATCACTCGCCTATGCTCCCGTTCCGAAATCCACTCGCCTACACCCGCCACCACCACGAGCAACATATGGGCCACTCGAGAGGACTTCCTCACAGCCCTCCGCACCACATTCCGTATCCAGACAAAACTGTGGAAGGGTTACACGGAAATGCCATCACCGGGAATCGAACCCGGCACCCCCGTGTCCGGAGCCGTACGCCGTAACCAAGTACCGCGCCGAAAAGTCGGTACGCATTGGGGATATATCTCATATATATACCGCCGTACTGCCCGAGCAACGGGCTCCCGCAGTACATCCACGATTGGCGGGATAGTAGGGCCAAGACTCCCCCGGAGTACGACGTACGGATGTGTCCATTATCATGCCCACCACGGGGACCTCACAACACTCCCCCTAATGGACACCATCGCATCGACTCCGATCAAACCCTACAAACCCGCGTCATACGCGGAGGGCCCATAACCTGTGGAAGGGTTACACGGAAATGCCATCACCGGGAATCGAACCCGGCACCTCCGTGTCCGGAGCCGTACGCCATAACCAAGTACCGCGCCGAAAAGTCGGTACCCATTGGGGATATATCTTATATATATACCCCCGTACTGCCCGAGCAACGGGCTCCCGCAGTACATCCACTATTGGCGAGATAGTAGGGCCAAGACTCCCCCGGAGTACAACGTACGGGTGTGTCCATTATCGTGCCCACCATGGGGATCTCACAACAAAAACTCTATTCAGACCCCCTTAACAAATCACTCCACTCCCACACCTACCACTCACTATACCCAGAAGACATAGTCTTCTCATCTAGCGGCAGCAACGCCCCACACACATGGCACGGCACCAACATCGCCAACCCGGAATACGACCACGAATGCATGCGCCGCGCCATGGAACACGCAATCATCAGCGCCCACTCCACAGCCTCACACACAGCCAGCGCAACCATCCTTATACTCCCTCGATGGGAACACACACCATACCGACACTCCAAATATATCACCTCTCCATACACCCATAAACCCTAAACGCAAACACCT
The DNA here is from genome assembly GCA_026401115.1 of Tetraselmis chui. Taxonomy (NCBI): domain Eukaryota; kingdom Viridiplantae; phylum Chlorophyta; class Chlorodendrophyceae; order Chlorodendrales; family Chlorodendraceae; genus Tetraselmis; species Tetraselmis chui. Next base: position 38,519 of record JAPMLY010002381.1, read on the forward strand.
TCCTACCCCCCGACCAACATACAGGCCACTCCACCCCCCCCCATTCGGCACACGCTGGATGGTCGACATCTACCTCGTAGCCAACCCCCTCGCACTCTCCGCCTTGCCCTCACACGCAGCTGTGACCGCCCTCCATAACACCCTCGAATCAATATACGACACACACCTCTCCATCCCCACCATCACCATCCCACCTCCACACCTCTTAGACACTTACTCACCCCATTCCGCAGGTATCTATCATCTCCTCCTCAATCCCACTCACCCCTTACTTATCGGCCTCCCAAAACGCACGAAACTAACATACTCCCCCACCAGAGTAGAACTCGCTTGGAACTAGCAGGACTTTGTATACACAGACGGCTCCAAAAAGGGAGGCACCTCCCCCCTCGGAGCTGCCGCCACTCACCCCGCCTCGGACACCCGCATCAAAATTCTGGTGACCTCTTCCCCTCCCTCACATACTCTCCACCGCGCTGAATTGGCAGGCATAGACATAGGCCTCCAACTAGGCCACACCCACATCCTTACAGACAGTGCGTGCTCCCTCCGCCTCATACAAGGCTACTTAAACTGCCCATCCGCTTCAGACACAACATGTCAACATCCACCGTGACACGCTCAGCTCCATCACACACACCCTCAAAACCCGCTGCAACGCAGACATCCGCACACACCTCGGCAAAATTAAAACATACAACCACTCATTAGGCAACGACCTCGCAAACGCACTCGCAAACCATGCTGTGGACGGATACCCACCCGACACGACATACACCACAAGTTCAGACGTGTCAATAGGCCATCGGACCTGGCCATACACCCTCATCCCACAAACCCTGGGAGAACCCCATTCCCTACAGATACACAAACCTCAAAACTGACGCCCACACCCACAACACCAAGCACACTCACACACCTCTGGCGCCCGCCGGCGGCGCAGCGGCGGCGGCCCCGGAGAGGGGTGCGCTCGCATGCCCGTCGGCACCTACCTCTACCTCCACGCGGTGGGCGCTGGTAACCCCATAGCCGTGCCATGCCTGGCACGGTAGGGGGCTGAACGAGGTACCGACAGCTGCGATCCGCGGGATCAGCACCTGTCGGGAAGCCATGTACGGAGGATTTTGGAAAAACATAATATCCGTACACCGGCACAGGGATCTCCCGCTCGGCATGTCCGATATGTCTTTTCCGCGACTAAATACTCGCGGATACTCTCCCGACGATGGGGCGGGGGCGGCGTTTGCGAAATGTTTTTTGGCGAAGAGGGGTACGGACGGATCAGCGGAGGGACGAGGGTGTTGGAGCTTGCGGCGGACAGCTGGGAAGCAGCGCTAGGGCAGGGCGCTCGCTAGCAGTCGCCAGCCTTGCGAGAGCCTTAGGTATCCCCTGGGGGCGAGGCATGATGCTACGCAGGACGGAGGTGGGTCGCAGCTGGAGGAGCGGCACCGTCTGGCGGCGGCGGTCCCTAGGATCGCCCGCCGCCGGAAAAGCCCGGTACGGGGGATTTTGGAAAAATTCCCGTACCCACCATCTTTTGAGGACCGGCGACTCGATCCATGTGCTCTTCCAACCCCTTTCCTAGTCGGTACCCGGTTATCGATAGGCTGCCTCAGGCAGTGTGCCTAGGGTTATCGCAACGGCACACTGCTCGTAAAGGCGGCCCCCTAACAACGTAAACCACCGGGGGAGGGTACGGACGGCCACATAGCGATCAGATAGGTGTTGGAAACAGACGGGAAAAGGATAGGGGACAGGAGAAAATCTGGCTCGGGGGCAGGAGAGCCAGCCGGACACCGTATGCAGCCTAGTTCTTTTCTCTTCTCAGCCCCCGAAGGAGGAGAGAAGACTCGGCTAGGTGGCGAGCTGCGTCGGGGGGAGCGGCTAATACCTCGGGCGGGGTTGAGCACGGATCGAGGCGAGACCGACGACGACCTATGCGAGGAGGGTTTTTCACTTGCCTTTCCCCCCTAGATCCGGCACGATCGGAGTCGCACATGAGCCGAGGTCAGGCAGGTTCGCCTCGACTAGCACACGCTGACTAGCCTTGCTGATCAGCGACCCCGCAGCGGTTGGAGCAGGCCGCGTATCGTGGAGACTAGCGACATTTTATATTTCATACTTGTATGCAGAACTACTTGTTTACGGGTATGTTTTAGACGGTATCGTTACTGCCATTGGAGAGGTTGGGATTAGTGGTTCACGGTATAGCCCCACGCTTCTAAGTCCATCTAGGCGTAGCATAAGGGGGGGCCCAGAGACATCAGCCGGTTTTTACTGGTATTGTTGTGTTTAATTTCGAATTTCAAATTTCACACACCTCTCTCACAAACATCCAAGCACGGTGCCCTCCTCGCCCGCGCCGCGGAGGTGAGGGTCCGAATCAGAGATCGATTAATGATCAGTAATCGATGCATCGGCGTTTTTTGCAATTAATCAATTATCGATATTTAGGCACTACATTTATCGGATGCATCGATCTTTAAGGCTCGACTTATCAAATGCATCAATATTTAAAGGCCTGACTTATCAGATGCGTCGATATTTATAGGCTTGACTTATCAGATGCGTCGATATTTATAGGCTTGACTTATCAGATGCGTCGATATTTATAGGCTTGACTTATCAGATGCGTTGATATTTATGGGCTTGACTTATCAGATGCGTCGATATTTATAGGCTTGACTTATCAGATGCACCAATCTTTATAGCACCGATTTATCGGATGCACCGATATTTATCCCGGGATTTATCAGATGTATTAATATTTATTTATCGTTTCTACCATTGTTTCATTCTTCTATACCGCGCGAGCTTAAATCAAATTGCAATTCGCTTTATACCTACACTGACCATATGAAAATCTAGCAGATGAATGAAAAATTGCAATTCACAAACCCTAAATGTTTTTAAGTCATCGACAATGACGAAAATAAGATAGTTGCTTACAAGAAGAACCAGATGACGAAAATAAGGAGAAGGTGTTCAAACAGAACTGCATTATCAGTACTATACTAAGAAAAATGCATCTATGGCCACCGTTGGTTCCGTGATATATTAACGGCCAACACGAGCCGAGAAAGGGTTCATGGATTGACCAATCAGCAACTCGTATGCGTCATAAAAGGGATCATGGTCTCGTTGCCATGCTTGGATAAAACATGTTGACGAGGTGGATCGGCGCCGATGACGGTCCAGAAAGGGATCATTGGTTACGAAGATTTTGATCGACGGATGCGATGAACCTATGCCATCACCTATCCGTACATGTACTTTTGAAGAGTGTTGAAAAGCACAGTATATTAAACGCTTATTGTTATTCCTCTTCTTCGTAGCCTATCCAGAAATAGCACGAAATACATGAGAATATATTACGTTGCGTATGGATTTAAAAATAGTGACAATATGGGGACGAAACGTCAGTCTACCAAGCGACTACACGTCTGTAGTCAACTTGAAAAGCGCGCGGCAACCACAGAAACCAGTAGAATTTTTCACTCCGATGCGCGATGTCTAACCGTGGAAGGATGTCCGCCTCGCATCATTATCAACTTGTGGAGTTGGACGTGACGATATCGTCGCAGAAAGTCTCTAGTGGGGCGCGGCTTCTGCAAGTTGCGTTGGGATGGCCTCGTATCTACTCGACGCGGCGTCGAAGGCGATGCTACAAGACTTCGTCGACGCTTGCGCTAACTCGCATTAATCGTCGGACGCTCTGCGACTCGTAAAGGTGCGTACTGCAACATTGTGCAACAGACAACACCATTCGTTTTAGCAAGGGCTTGTGTCTACGCCGATGCAAACACAAAGGACTTTTAGACGTCGGTAGTGGTATGGAGATTGTGGAGACTCTCGACAGCTTCGCTGCGAGTGTAGGCAGCGACTACTATTTTTTAGTCTGCGTCAAGGACGGTATAGAGGTGAGTCCCATATGCTTTATTTCAAGTGCCACTGTGCTCCTTTAACGTCTACGTAGTCGTGCCCATATATGCCGAAACCCTGCAAATTCGAGCGCGCGCGCGCGTGCGTGTGTGTGTGTGTGTGTGTGTGTGTGTGTGTGTGTGTGTGTGTGTGTGTGTGTGTGTGTGTGTGTGTGTGTGTGTGTGTGCTTCGCAAGTCTTACTTGTAATGTATATTCTCAACTGTGTCGTGTGTGTGGAATGGACCTTTCATTATCAACTGACCGTGCTTGCTGTGACTTTTCTCCGTGTGTTGTGTTAGGGATGGCCCTTGGCCTTGTGGCGCAGTAGTTGAATAGTTTACGTGCTTTGCCAACGACGACGGAATATCTTGAAGACCACCAAATGAGCAACGATGAGATGGTAATCACGTGCCAGTTGTTAGCTCCCATGCATGTCGTGAACGTGTGCGCCTTTTTCGCATGTAATGATCAATACTTCATTATAAAGTGTGACCCTTCACTGCATGCATTCTTTCCCGTTATGTTACGTGAGTTGTGTGCATTACATCCTGTGTGTGTGTGTGTGTTGTCTGTAACTTTTATTTATCCTGCAACTTCACCACTGTTTTGTTACGTTTTGACCCTTCACTGCATGCATTTTTTCTATTTTGTTACGTGAGTTGTGTGCATTACATCCTGTGTGTGCGTGTGTGTGTGTTTTGTCTGTAACTTTTATTCATTATGCATCTTTACCACTGTTTTGTGCGGCCGTGTTGGTATGTTGGAATCAGTGTAAGACACCGTTCAATATCATTCCTAAATCAGTGGCTTCTTTTGCCTGTGTTCATTGGGTGTGTCCCTTGGGCCCGTAAAACAGATGTTGAACGTGATAAAACGCACCTCGGTGCACAAGTTGTAAAGTGCATTGCCAATGTTCAGGCTATTAGCAGCAAGCCTTCGTAACTTAGTACTTCTTTTTTGTTTCGTTCCGTAACAAGCACTTACAATCTCTCCAATACTCTCATTGCATTGTATTTGCTTCGGTGTGTGTGTGTGTGTGTGTCTGTGTGTGCGTGTGTGTGTGTGTGTGTGTGTGTGTGTTGCTTGTCTGCGTGAACTGCTCCTCCAGAGGAGAGAGCGTGAACTGAGTTCCTAGAAAGCGCTCATCTTCTGGGATACTTGTCTGACAACGAACGATTTTGGGATACCTATGTGGCAGCGCACCATTTTGGGACACTTCCTTGGCACCACATGGTCCAGCTATTCGTAACCATGGTCCGGGCTATCACCAACATGGCAATGCATCGTTTTGGCACCACAACGAGAGATGGCAATGGGAGCTATCTCGCCGGTCAATATACTTTTATTGTTATACCTTCTCTCTACTCTTTTTGAGCGATTACATATTATTCCTTTAACCCCAATGATCCCAGACACGACAACCTGTAGTGGGCAGGGTAAAACCCACGTTGAATGTGCTGCGCTGGGTGAGAGGTTTGTAGCACATTTTTTTGCTGGGTTGTATGGGGATAGAATGTAATTCACGTATTTTGAATAATGCGTCATGTCTCCAACGTGCACACGGGTCTCAGCCTTGGAGAGCAATTGCATTGTGCCCTTCCCATGCACGACAACATTATTTGGGTTGTGAGTTGGGCATAACTGCAATGAAGCAGTGATTCACTTATCAAATGCACATAAGTTTTTCATGAGTTTTTTTAAATCTAGTACTTATTTTCGATTTATAAAATTTCGATCTTGAGCGCCTGAATTAACAGATGCATTGATCTTTAGTGTCCGAAATATCAGATGCATTGATCTTTTGTGCCGCGATTTATCAGATGCAGTGATATTTCAGAGGTTGAATTATCAGATGCATTGATATTTTAGAGGTTGAATTATCAGATGCATTGATAATTAGGGCATGACTTATCAGGTGCATCAATCTTTACGTGAATGAAAATCAGATCTAGTGATGCGATTTTTTATACAATATATCGATTCTCGATCTTTATTCACTGAATTGATCAAGATTCTCGATCTTTAAGTTTGAATTAATCACGATTCTCGATCTTTAAATTTGAATTAATCGTGATTCTCGATCTTTATGCTCTCAATTTCGATTCGGACCCTTACGCGGAGGACGGCGCCGACTTCACTTTCCACAAAAAACACACTACACTCACCAACATCCAATTCACCCACAAGCAAGAATTCATGTGGGGAGTCCACGGCACCCGCCTTCTCACACACAACACCACCCTGCGCTGCCCCATGTGTGGCCAATTCACTAGCAACGGCCACATGGCCGGTAACTGCCCAACCATGTTTGGCCTAAGACAAGCCCGCCACAACAGCGCGCTACAACTCCTACTCTCCCTACTTGAACGCCACAACGGCGAACGATGGGAGAATATCACTGCAGAGTTCCGTAACAAACTCATCAAATCATTCACTTCCCCCACACCCACCCACACCCCTCTTGACTGCCATCCACCTCACCCCACCCATATGCCCACCCGTCTTGTCGATGCTGACGAAGGTCTCTCGTCCGACTCCCTAACCTCGTGCCCCCCCCCCCCCCCCCGAGATTCCCCCTCCCGCGCTACGACCCCCCGCGCACAAACCCGACTTTATCCGCCTCATCGAACCTCGATTCGTCGGTCACAAAAACGGTCGGCGCCGATACTCATTCATTAAAAAGATTTAGATAGGGGAATGGAAATACTGCACGGACCACAACCTCTCCCAAACAGCCCACTTGATCCGTGCCAAATACACACCCCTCACAAATGCCATCCGCAGCCACTTGCCAGGTACCGATGTAGACATCCTCCCCATAGTCATGAGCCGCACGGGTACACCGCACTCATCCACCATCGCAAGTCTCACCTCTCTACTCGCACTCCGCACAGACTCTCCGGACAAACACATCTTCAAAACACGACTCGACACGTCTCGCATCCTTGCACAACTCCACACGCACACTGTCCAATGGCTGCATCATCTCCTACTTGTCTACCGCATCAAATCCCGCACGACCTCTCGCCGCGTCTCTACACACTGCACCTTCACACGCCCCTAATTGCACGCCGCCATCATCTCGTCTCGCACACTCCCCGGGGGGGAGTTAAACCCCCGAACGCCCTTTGGAGAGGTTGGATATAGGTGGTTAACGGTCTAGCCCTGACTTGTAAGCTTCATGTATGGCATTGTTGGGAGGGCCGAGAGACAGCAACCGGCGCATACGGTACTTGGTGTCAACCGGCGTATACGGTACATGATGTAAACAATTTCATTTTCAATTTCAATGGGGTGGGTATGGATCCATATGTATTTGAAACATAACCGATTACACTCAAAAGCCATTTAACAACGCCAAGACATTTGTGTTGAATGGCTATGAAAATATCATAACTAAAAGCATGAAAACAAAGAGTAGACCCCGCGCGAGTTGAGACCGCAACATGCTTGAGCTTGGACACGATGCAAGTTTCACATGCGACGAGGGGGACGTGGCTGTCGTAACGAGCGCCAGTGACGGAGAGCGACCGGAGGATAAGAGTCATGGTGTCCCTGCCGGGGTGGTCAAGACGATTGTGCCAGAGGGTGGCGTAAGTATAGGTAGGACCATAGCCATTGTGGGCGATGGCAGCGGAAGGAGGTTTACTTGGAAGGGTTTGTAGGTGTGAACGTTGGTTGCGGATGCTGAGGACCAACGGGCCATGGTCATCGAAAGCAACAGGGGGGGATGACTTTGTTGGGTAGGAGAAGCTGCTGCCATGGTGCTGGCGAAGATGTTCATGCGCGAGAATACATGGGGCGCCTCTAAATACCATGGTGGGGGCGTGCGCAGTGCGGACGGTGATGGTTTGGGTAAAACCTCGAAACAGACGGCGGGTAAGAAAACGACACGCAAGCAACCACCTCGCAGGAGATTTGTTAACCGCAACCAAAACGTACGAGTGAACGTCGTACAAACCGTCTCAAATGGCGGACCCACTCCGGAAAATCAATCGGAGCCTTTCACACGGGGATGGACCATGGGAATTCCAGCCCCACCTCCGCCGCCCCCGATGCCGCCGCCGATCATTGTTCAGCAGCCGATACCACCAAATTTGCAACAACAAGATCCTTTTCAACACGCGAGAGAACCTATTACCCACGTCAAAAGAGAGCTGCCACATTCCATACCAGTACCCGAGCCCCCGGCGATGGAGGCGACAAACCCGTCTTCGTCGGGTGGAGATCCCTTCGCGAACTGGGGACGTTCTTTGGAACAACAAGTCGCCGAGAATCAGATCGTAACAACAAAGGAACTTCTAAAATTGGCTAAGGAATTGGGTGTCAAAATCAGTCCCGGACAAAAGAAGTCTGGCAAAGAAGCATTGGCCCGGTATATCGATGGGGAATTGGCAAAAGGGAAAATGGAAAAAGGGAAATCTCCTATGTAAGATAGGCGAGAACCCCTCCGGGAGTACCTTCCTATGCAAAATTCCCGGATGTACGAGGAAAAACACACGCGAAACATTAAAATCTGAGCATATATCAAACACGCAAAATGAAACTTGGACGCTTTATCGGCGAAAAGCTTCATAGTCTACGCAGTCTCGGGCAAAAAGTGGCTCACGGCGTTCACTCCGTCGGCAGCAAGCTCGGTGGGTGGATGCTTTCCGCGGCTGCCCCGGTTGCCGCATTCAACCCTGTTTTGGGTGCTGGTTTAGCATCGGCAGGTGCGATAGCTAGCGGGATCGGCGGATTAGCCGGAGGTGTTGAAGGAGCTATGAATACGGGGACAGTCAATCTTGACAACATGAAGGGGCACGTAGGGGCTATACGATCGGCGTACGGACAGATGCGACGTCCCGGCTCAAAACTCGAGAGAGGCTAGCATTTTTTTCTGACACGATACTATAAATAACACAATGCGGAACGAAAGCCGCAGCTCTCTCAATGACTCGTTTGTGTACGGGAACAAGCCCAAAGCTGCACCCGCCACCAAATCGAGAGTTCATATATTTCTGGAAAATGGAACTTCCGGGTTCAATCCTGGAAACACTATAAAGTTCGTTCTTCCCACCGGAAATCGCGGAGAATACTTGAACACGCGCCAGATTTACCTCAAGTTCCGGCTGCAAAATCTCGACAGCACGGCGACAAACAAGCTGACACTTGACAGCTCGGCGCACGCGGTCATCCGCTCGCTAAAGGTCTCCGCATCCGGTGGGGCCGGCGGGGGTGTCCTCGAGCACATCGAGGAGTATAACGCTCTGTTTCACGCACTTCTCGACGTATCGGGCGACGCAAACCAAGTGACTTACGCAGGCACGATTGCGGAGGGGAAAAAACGTATCCTACCGCCACTAAAGACAGTAAAAAGATCCAAAGTACTACTAAAGTACTACTGAACCTCAAAAACACGGGGATGGGTCGGTAGCTCGAATGAGCAACGCCGATCGTCTTCGCTCTGGGCCTGGCCTCCCATCGAGCGCAAGACTGGTGGACAGGGCCGCTGAACAGCGTGTACCATTCACCTCTCCCCACCCGAGCCTAGCTCAAAATGGTCAGTGGATCCGTAGCGACACCAGACGGTACACACTCAAAGGCGCAGCTTCCAGGGATTTGAATTTCATCCCCCCGACAGCTATCGCGCCATCCACTTCGAAACCCACACATGTACCCGTCAAAGTACTGCGACACACCAAAAAACCACATCGCTTACAAAAAGTCTCTTCCCCGGTAGGCGGCGCGCCACATCGCGCCCCTCCGAGCGTCCGGACGTCCCTGTCCGCCGCCAACATCCACCAAACCCAGGCCCCATCGGACCTGGTCGCGTGCAGCCAACACGCGCACTACTCTCAAACACCCACTCGAAAAGCCACACTCAACTCCACTACTTATCTCCACCACTCGAAATCCTGCTCGAACGCCATGTCTTCGACCCCTACCCCCCCCCCCACCTACAGGCAGATGCTTATGCCATCGCGGGATCGGCCCGTGAAGGCGCCCACCGCGGACCCTTACAACCCCCGGAGCTATCAAGCGGGACATCCGCTCGCTCTACTCAACACTGTGCCCCAACCACCCCCATCCGCCCAAGACTTGGGCACCGCTTTGGAATCCTCATCAGTCAGAGGACTCCGGACGCCTCCGGTCCTCGCCGCTCCTAGGTCAACCACTGACCTGGGACGGGCCGCTGACTCAACAACCCCCACAGACGACCCGTACTGGTGCGATCGTCCCGCTCTGTCCCACAGTAAGGACCAGTCTAACACCTCCCGTCCCCTCCCGCTAACCCCCGCTGATACTCTCGTTACCAGCGCACTTAAACCGATACCTTTCCCTCACCTTAGTGCGTCCCAACCACTGTGCTGTAAAGTTCGACCACTAATGCACCATCATGTACCTCGAAAATCATCTTCTTTAATCAGAGAAAACAAAATTTATTATACAGGCCTGATCCCTGCCCCTGCACACGCCACTGCCCTGATCTGTACTCACCGACGCCCCCTCCCCTCTCATGCTACCTACCTACCCCGCAACTACACTAGTCCACTCGCAGCTGCTCAAATTGCCTGGCCTGTCGCGCCGGCCCTTGCTCTACACGCTCCCTCTCGCCCGAACTCGCCGCTCGCCGACCGCCACCCCCCGTCCCACAACACGGCCCTGTATATTACCCAGCGACCCCTCCCGCTAGCCTGCACTGATACACTGGTTATCAGGGCACTTAAATCGAAACCCTCTCCCCACCTTAATGCTTCCCAGCCAAAGAGCTGCACAGTTCGATCAATAATGCATCACCCTGTAACTCGCAAAAAGTCGTCTTCCTTAGAAATTTTATTTACAGGCCTGATTCTTACAACTGCACTAACCACCGCCCTGATCAGACACCCCCGTCTCCCCTCTTCCTGCTGCCCTCCCCCTGCTCCCTCGCTCTATCCCTCACTCGCTCCAGTCGTTGCTCCTCTCCGCTTCATCCTTTTCTATTTTACCTTTCTTCCCTTTTTTACTTTTACCGCGATAACACGCCTAACTCAACAGACACTAGCGCTTACCTGCGATTACCACACTGTAGAACCTAGTGCACTCGCTCTACCTCCCCCCTTTTACACGCCCCATGCTCTGCCCTACTCGCCCGTCGCTGTGATAATGGCAGTGCTTCCCCTGCAGAGTTTAGCCCACCCGACCTGCTCTACCCGAATAATTAACCGATCACCCGCCCCCCCGCGCACCCCCCTGCCCCGGAAATATCGCCCCTCCCTTACAGAATCAGTCTGGCAGTCCCGAACCCGTAACAGTCCCTGCGATACACGTACTCCCTCGCCCCTACAGTCCCCACTTCCTTTAGGCCTGCTCCGAGGCTTCTCTCGGAAGCCCCGAAGCACTTTTGATACGATATCGACAGCCCCCTCTGTCACAGTTCCCCACTATCGCCCTACTTCTAATACCTACCACACCTTGCTTACAATTTTTCAATCCCCCCTCCCCTACCCTCTCATCCTCTCCCCGCCATCCCTACACTTACCACCCTCTCTTAAGCTCAGAAAGACCACCCGTTCCAAGGAGCTTCTACTCGCCGAAATGCGCATGACGTCGACGAACGGACCCTCCGGAGCCTCAGAACCTCGCCCTCGACAAGCCTCGGCCGGCAAGGCCGCTTCTCATCATTAGTCCCCCACACGACGGGCCTCAAGGCCCAGAGGTTCGACCCCACAACCAACCCCCCACCCCCCAGCTAGATATCCGACGACACACTACTACCTCCATGCTTCCGCCAACTCTCCCGGCCCACTTTACTCCACGCACCTGTTGCACCGTCTTACATAACTACCTCTTCGACCTAAACCTTGAATACGGCCTCCCTACACCCATCGGTTGCCTCGATTCCTCTGCGGTGCTATCCTTCCAATGGGGTCGTTACCAGGACCTCTCCAACCTCTACTGCCTTGCTACGACGTTATCCAAACTCCACTCCACTCCCACCGCCTCGTACACAGTTATTACTAACAACGAAGTCGATAACCACCACAGCAACTCCCAATTCCCCAGCCACTGGACTAACCTCGCCAACCGAGGCGCCCTCCCCCGTCCGGGGACGCCTAACCACTCTCTCGTGATCCTCACATGGCAACACTCACACTTCGGCCTCCTACACCTAACCCACACCTCAGCGACATGGATCGACTCTCTTCATCACCCTCCTCCGCCCGACCTCCTCGCCCGCTCTCTCAATCTCCTCTCTGACTGGAACTCCTCCCCCCCCC
>JAPMLY010002382.1:0-50781 GCA_026401115.1 Tetraselmis chui
AACGAGGAGGACAGCCGTGGCGAGAGGAGCGGCACGGTGTGGCGGCGGTTATACTAGATGGGCCGCGGCCAGAAAAGACTTCGTACGGAGTGTTGCTGCTAAAACTTCCGTACCCGGCACTTTTTGAGGTCGGAGCCCCGATCATACCTTCCCACCCACCCTCTCCTCTCGTCGGTATCCACCATCGATGATTGGATGCCTCATGCGGTGTGCCATGGTTATCGCAAGTGAACACCGCCCACGGCGTCCCTTGGCCGTGCAAACCACAATAGGAGGGTACGAGCGGTATAGTACGGATCAACCGGTGCCGGAAAAAGCTAGCGGCTGCCCGGGACATGATAGCCGCGACGGGAGGAGCGACAGACGGCAACAAATTGTGGCTATGGTCCCCCCCCCCCCCCCCCCCCCCCCCCCACCCCTGCCCCGACGGGAGGGGGAAGCCTACGCTAGAAGGTGAGCTGCGACGAGAGGACCGGCTATTATCTCGGACGAGGTTGTGTGCGGATCGCGTTGGGCCCTACGACGACCTGAGTGAGGGGGGTTTTCGCCTGCCTTCCCCCCTAGCTCCGGTACGACCGGAGTCGCAAGGGAGCCTAGGTCAAGAAGGCCCAACTCGACCCACACACGATGACCAACTAGAATAATCAGCGCCCTCAAGCGGCGAGAGCGGGCCGCACATCGTGGAGATAGCGAAATATTTGTTTCATATTTCATCGTAGTGATAGACCATGTCTGTCTATGTATGATTTACATTATATTGTGCTTGCCGACGGAGAGGGATGGATAAGGAGACCCCCGGCGTAAAACCGTGTCCTTAAGACCTAGATGGTAGCATTGGAAACGCCCTCAGAAAGCAGCCGATAAATCGCTACTTGTTGTAAAAATAAAAAAAATCTATTTTACCCCGCCGCTATCACCCCTGCGCACTCTCGACCTCTCAATATGTGTGGTTTGACCGTAGCGGGCAACGATCTTACGCGGCGCACGGTATCTTGACAAATGCGACGGGTCGCCATCCACCACTACTCCCGTCGCTCTGTAGCCGCCCTAAAGTTTTTTCACCCGCTTCCTTTCCGCGAGCTGCATGTGACCCCGAACTATAGGGGGTGGTATAGCGGGAAACGAGGCCATGCGGAGAGGGTTAATTAAGGAACTTGCGGGATTAGCATGGATCGGTAGGGGTTAGCGTACAAGTCCGGTTATATTTGTAGAGAAAAGCAGAGCCAAAAGGAAGTTCAACCCCCCGCCTCGGAGTTTCATGTATTGAAAGTAGCCGTGGAAACTCATCAAAAGGTTCTTAAGGATCGAGACTTACTGTATGGCGTTGTACCCCGGTACCCGTGGTATACGTTGTACCTACAGCCTCGTTTAAAGTTCGATGACTTAACCCCTCCGTGTGTTAGGGCTTACTCTAAAGCGAGCTTCCTATGCTCGGAACTGTCCTCGTGGTAATGAGGTTTCACAATAGCTCGTGGATCTGACTCTCTCTCTCTTGACGGCTTTGGGGGGCTACTTTTCATTTTCAGAAAAGCTATCTCCGGTTGACAATGCGGCGGCGTCCGCTACCCAGTTGACTTGCTAATAACTTCCGACTCCCGACGCTCTCGCTCGCTCGGGAGATTATGGGGGCCACATTCAACGGGGAATTTCGCGCAACCGTCGTGCCCGATCCTACCTTGACCTCTCAGCGTTTTGCATGATTTCTGGTACCGGTCGCGGTGCTTTGGCAAACTTTTTTGCCTCGCACGAGTCCGATTTCAAGGTGCCGTACGATTGCTATATGAAAGCTGGCAACACACCGTGTGATGGGTTTTACCGGGGAGCGCGCATTTCACATGCGGAAGTGTCCACGGTGCAATGAGACTCCCTCATGGTCTTGCGGGTCTAGCTCTTCGTCGACGGTATCGTGGGCAACTATATCGGGTGAACGCTCGACATGTGCTATGCTTATAAATGGACCACACCCTCCCTTGCCCGTGCTCTTGGTATGACATTAGCTCCACGATCGGATTGTCCACGTGCTTGAAGAGTTCATGCTTAAAGCGGCGGCTACTAAGGGGCACGACATGCGGTTGGAGGTCTGCCGTATTCCGTCGGGAGCTTCTCGAGATCCATTTCGGGATGGGTGGTGATTTGACAACATGGCTCAACACCGACAACTCGTTGTTGATTTGACGGTCACAAGTGCTCACACGAACATCAGTGTTCTCCAGATGGACGCTCGCCTCCCACTCCCGGGTAATCTTGGATTGGGAGCTCAACATGGCAAACTCGATGCGGACCGGCGCACTTCAATTTTACTCGGCACGCCTTCGGTACAGTCGGACCATGACTATTGCTATCCATTGGCTTTGCTGGAGGATGGGGGCCGGCTAGCGCCTATGGCATATGAGTTGGTTGATCGCATGACGATATTTTGGCGATAGTTTGTCGCTTCCCTAGCATTGGTAAGTACTACATGCTCTCTTTCATTGCGTTTTGACGAAGGCAATCCAATGTTTCGTTCGCATGAAACGTTTTGTTCGTCGATGTACTTAGGTTCTCTTGCGCCGGCTTTTGGGAGATGCATGTGCGGAAATAGTTCCTTCAGAGTCTTTATGTTGCTCTTCATGGTATTTTGGGTTCCTATCTTCGCCATGCTTTGCAGGAGGGCAATGCCAATGCTGCGGCATGCCTCTCGGCTCCTCGGGCTTAGGCATGCGAGTCTTTCTCCTACTTTTCTCCATTTTCTCCTACTTTTCCCCAAGCACGAAATTTAATTGGCGACTTCCACTGCTCTTCCCATACGTTTCGGAGTCATGGGGGATGGGGGACTTGAATCCTTGGCAGATGCGGCCCATGTCGGAGCGGTCGATTTTGGCATTGGGCTCAACTATCCGTTTCCTTACAACGCAAGATGCTCGCATGCGCGGGGATTCCCAAGACGAAGTTATGAGGGAGCCGGCCATGCATGGACGGTTAGCGACTGCTATTACCACAGCGATGTCGCGGGGGCATGGTACGCCGGACGGAGACGACGGCGAATACGAACCCATGTGGTCGTTAGAACTCGCTTCGTCGTGGGCGCGCTTAGATGCCGCGTACGGTTCTCACGCTCTCGCCGAGTCCGAACCCTTGATAACCACAACCTTAGCGATGCTTTCCCCGCAACGTCCAAAAGTGGCTCGCGCAAGCTGCATAGCCGAAGCCCGATCAAACAACGAGCATATTACTTGGTCCCTTGATGGCCTACCCTCGCTCGTACCCCTTTCTGCGTTTGCCACGTACGGACATCTTTCCAAAGCTACAAGCCGACATCAACGAGCGCGTCAGCTTGCTTCGCTTCGCGAAGCTCGCTCCCACGTTTTCCAACCGCGCTCGGCCGGAGTCCAGGCGTTTTGTATCTCGTCTCGGCCACGGCGCTCTTGCGTTTTTGGCTTCGGACCCGCCTACTTCGGGTCGCCTTGGCGAGCTCCGTGACAAGTCCCCTGAGCACTACGACGCAGTTTTCCGCGTCGCGGTCTGTCGCATCTTCGGCCTACCCTCATCCCGCAACCTCTCTACTCTACGATCCCCTACTGCTTGCGCTTCTTGCCATCTCTCGGTTCAAGCTATGCGGGGTGCGTTCGCGTTGGCGGGTGATGTGTCGGTTGATGCGTGGGCCAATGCTTTTGCTGAGCATTTTGGGTCGCTGCGGCGGAGATGCTTCGGTCCACACCGCTCACTCTTGGTTAGTGACGGCCCTTGCGGAAATCATCTCCGAGGTTCGTGGCGCACTCGGGGTTGGCGTCGAGGTTCTCACTGATTCCACAATGTTAGTTCAACTCCCCACCGGCAACGACGGCCTCCCCGCGGATGTGGGTGTCTTGCACTACCACGACATCCGAGGCTCACAACTTGCCCTTGATGCCGTGGTTTCCGGTTTGTTCGGAATTTCTAGCCCCCCGTCACCCGAAGTCGCTCTCCGCCGTGCTGAGAATACCAAGTTCGAGAAGTACTCCGAAGGGGTGAGGAGTCGCCCCGACATACGCTTCATTCCCTTTGCAATCATGGAGTTTGGTACTCTCGGCGACCACGCCACGGCTTTCTTGACGGAGCAGGCCAAGCAAGCCGCCGCCTCGAAAGGGATGCATGTGGGCACGCTGTTGGCCTCTTGGCGTCGAAAGGTCTCTCTCGCCGTCCATGTTGCTCACGCGGACAACGTCTTGCGCGGTTTGTCCGCAACCGCAGACGGCGTGGAGGCCGCTTCTTCCTCGGATGGGATGCCTTCTCCTGCCACGGCGCTCTTCACCCGCGCCATGGGCCGCAAGCGTTCCCGTGCTTCCTCTAGCTGCGCGTGAGGCGCCGCTTGTCGTCTCCACGTGTTGCATTCTCGGCATGGCCTAGGAGTTTCTTGAGTTAGATCTGCTAGGTTTGTGCACAATTTAGTGCTTTCCTTTTGCCGGGCTTTGGATCCCGTGATCCTTTTGTCACTCTTGCCCTTCTGTCCCCCCTCCTATTTTTCCTGTCCGTGCTCATCTTGTTCATATTGTAATCCTATTATACTTACTTCCACTGCTTTTTCTTATCACAAGAAAAAATATAATAGGAATTTCCGCCTCGGTCATCCGCTTATTCTGCTTTATTTATTCATTTATGTATATTTAGATATACGTTAACGATTGGGAATACCACCGTTTGGGAATACCACCGTCGTAATTTTGGGGCGCTAGCCCCAGAGTTAAATAGTTTTGTACGTAAGTTCGCTACCTCCCCCGAAGATATAAATGATTGACTTTTAGGCGCTGTCTCCCCTTCCCTTTATGGCGCCATTCATTTTACAAGAACTGGGAGATTTTTCCAGTTATGGCGCCAAGCCCTCCCTCATATTGCTTTCTTTGTAGTTCATGTATCGCACTCCCGAAATGTTTTGCTCCGTGAGATGGGCCTTGGTCCTTCTCGCATTACTCGAATGGGCCGACGCCCGGACGGGTAGGGCAGACCTTTCTTGCTCATTCATGTTTGTTTGCATGTCATTGGAAGGTTTCAGTTGGTGAAACGCCAACACTGGCCTCGTGTGGGGTTAGCGCAGTACGGTACGGTTCTCGTACAATGGTACGTAATGCACTCACACGCGCGTCGCCTACCCGGGAGCATGATCGATGATGAGTTTGAGGTTTGCTCTCAGCCATGCTTGCAAAACGCCGACTGTAGGGGGTGCGGTTCGGGCTCCCTGCCAGTCCCATATCCCGCGGGCGCTTATATATATATATATATATATATTTTTTGATATTCGGTACAGGTACTCTAAGAAGGTACAACTTCGATGCTCGGCGGAGTCGCGCGTGCCGCACCTCATTTGCCTCCCGATATATTATGGGCGCGACATTGTTATTATCTTACCTTATCTGTCAATTATTTATCCTTATATCATATTATTAATGTTAACATAATTGATATTGCTGCTGTCTGTTTTTATTTCAAGGGCGGAGCTCGCAAGTCGCCTGCTGCGCAACAGGCCCGCCAATGATACCGCTTGACAGCTCTTAATCGGTTCAGGCTAACCTAGCACGGGCCACGCATCCCCTCCCATACGGGGTCCTACTCTTTCACGCATCAGATCCCCGCCTCTTACCATATATTATCTTTCACGCGCTGCAAAGTTGGTGGTATTCAGGGAGACAGAGCTGTGTACAGAGGGGGTAGGCGCGTCTGGATCGAAACCGCGACAGTTGAGCGTGTGTTGGTCAGTTTGACGGATATCCCGGGCGAGAGCATCAAGATGGCAAAGCTGCCCGTGCTGGAGCTGGAGGTGCCGATGCCGTTGGAGGATCTGTACACCGCTGTACTCGCCGTGCTTGCCTTCCTTCCCGCCGTGTTCATCGCGCACCGCGTGATTGCTACGCTGTTCGTGCGCCCAGCCAAGAATGGCGGCAAGCAGGAATAGAGCGGCAGCGACGAGCTCCACGACGCAGTAGCACGCGCGCCTCACTACTAGCAATTAACTCGTAGCACGCTTACATAATCTTTCGGCGAGCACCTAGCGGAGGCGAGCCACTTCCGTGTGGATAAGTGGTGAAGTGTGGATCCAGCACTCAGAAGGGGAATAGTGCGGCCCGGGTTGTGAACTCGTCCCGTTACAATGATCTCTCAATTCTTTATCCTCTCTTCGCGCGGCGACACGATCATCACGCGAGACTTTCTCGGCAACGTGCCCAAGGTTCGCCTCCCACTTCCGCAGCCCCAGCTTCAGTCACACCGTCGTGCCTTCCCGACTTCGCTGACGCGTCGTGCCCTGATTGCTCTGCGCTGCAGACAAGCGCGGAGATCTTTTACCGGAAAGTTAAATTTTGGGACGGCGATGACGGAAGTGACGCTCCGCCCGTGTTCCACGTCGACGGGGTGACCTACCTGCACGTCAAGGTAAGCAAGTGCTGACTGGTGCAGGAGGTCAAGGGGAATGGCAAGGAGGGGATGGAAGGGGGTAGAAAGGAAAGGGAGAGAGTGCATGGTCTGAGACTGCTTCCACTTGGGTGCGTGTGCAGAGCGGAGGGGTGCTGCTCGTGGCGACCACCAAGAACAACGTGTCGCCTGCGTTGGTGCTGGAGCTGCTGGGCCGCATGGGCAATATCATCAAGGACCATATCGGCGTGCTGAGCGAGGAGGCCATCCGCAAGAACTTCGTTATCATCTATGAGCTACTGGACGAGGCCATCGACTACGGCTTCCCTCAAAACGCATCCACCGAGTCGCTCAAGACCTTTGTGCTCAATGAACCCTGCGTTGTGGTGCCGCCGGTCAGGCCCACACCCACCCAGCCCCCTACTCATCCCACCGTAGCACCGCTCATCGTTCCACATTCCACCTTTGCTTGCCACTTTTTGTCGTTTTCTTCCCCATCATGCAATGCTTCAGACTTGGAGCACTGCTATATCAGCTTATCCGTGTTAGCTCACAATATTTTCATGCTCATGGCTCATTGGTATTTGCTGGGGGAAAAGAGAGGGGGTTGGCGACACTGATTGGTGTGCATATGCTATGTAAGGGCTGAGTTTACTGGATGGTGTGTATATGTGCTGGGTTGGTAGAGCCAGCGCGGGGGTGCTTTTTTTAACACTGGCGTGCGAAACCCGACCGTCATCCGCTCGGTGCTGGATGGCGGGAAGGCAGAGAACCCCGGCCGGAAGGAGATCTTTGTGGACGTGGTGGAGAAAATCAACGTCACCTTCTCTGCTTCGGGCGCCATGCACGCCCATGAGATCATTGGCTCCATTCAGGTACCCCCGCCTCACCCTTCCTACTCTCTCCCGTTACGTTTGCCATGCCGCCCGGCTGTGGGATGGCGATGGTGGGAGGCTGAGGCGGAGAGGGCGGGCTTGGCGTAGGTGAAAAACTACCTAGGTCATAACCCACCAGTGAAGATTGCGCTGAGCAACAACCTGCTGATCGGAAAGCGTGAGGCGCAGCTGCAAGGTGGGCGAGATGTGGCGGCCTTATTTGCTGTTTTGCACGTCTACTCTGACATGTGCTGATCGGAATAACATGCTGACATGCTAAAATGCTATTCGGAGTAGTACGACCTCACCTTTGCTGTTTCCAGGTCCACTGTCACTTGCATTGCTCAGATAAAGAACTCCGTATTGATTAGCGTCTACCTGCTGACTCAGGCAACTGGACCGACGCCAGCAACGTCATCACATTGGACGACTGCAATTTCATCGGTTCCTGTGATCTCAGCAGCTTCGACATCGACAGAACGCTGCAGATAACGCCCCCTGATGGTGAGCTATAGATCTGTTTGTTTTATTTCTTTTTCAATCAAGCAAATCTCGTCTTTGATTAATCTTGCATACGTAGAATTGGAGGGGCGGGGGGGAGGTGGGCTGGGGAGAATGAGGCGTGCCTTCTCATGCAGGCGAGTTTTCTATAATGAACTTCCGCAGCACGAGCGACTTCCTTCCGCCCTTCCGGCTCATCAGCACAGTGGACGAGATGACTCCCTACAAAGTGGAGGTCCTCATCAGGCTCAAAGCAGAGTTTCCCTCGGTACGGCGGCCCTACTCACGATCTACAGTCCCGCTGACTTGGATGTCAATTTGTTTGGGCTACGTGTGGTCCATCACAAACACACACGAACACACACACACACACACACACACACACACACGCACACATACACACGAACTGTAGTAGGTGGCACCGAACTTAGCCTATTTCAATCTTACCCATGTACAGGACAAGAAGGCGTCAACCCTGCAGATTAAGATTCCCGTGCCTCAATATGCCAGCAAGTACGTGGCCCTTGCTCCTCCCCCTCCCCCCCCTCCCCCCCGCCCCCAATTCCCCTCCAGCACAGACTGTTACATGCACACACACACACACACACTCACACACACACACGCACACACACACACACACACACACACACACACACACACACACACACACACACGCACGCACGCTGTTCGGCGTCGTTACACATGGGCAATTAAATCGTTTTTCAGTAGTATGGCTCTGCTGTAATTTGTGATTTCTGGTTGGAGTTGGGTTTCGGTTTATGATGATTTTTACTGCAGCACACTCCAATACGTGGAACTCTGGTTTTTGAACTTTGAAACTTTAGAAGTTTTTTGAGTTGACGTCTTGGCGTGTGAGTTCATTCTGCCATACACGTTGAACTCATTACATTTTTTAGGGACCTCTTGCTGCATCTGGATGCTTATTATCCTCGAACGTTTCCGTCTACATTTTTGGCAGGTCGGCCACTGAAAGTTTCTTTGGTGTCCATTCTATCCGAGCTTTACCCTATTCCCCGGTCTGTGTGTGTTTCCTGTTTACACTATCATAAGAAAGTTCGACACGAACTATTATGGAACCATCTTCGCTTTAGGTCATTGTTGACCGACCTCACCCCCTTTTGATAATGTGCAGGGTGCACTTCGACTTGGACTCCTCCACCAAGGGGTGCAAGTCCCAGACGGCCGACTACTCTGAAAAGGATAAAGCGGTGTATTGGAACATGAAGGAGCTGTCAGGTGGCGTGGAGCGCATGCTGCAGATGCGCGTCACGCTTACGCAGGTTTGACCTTCCTGCCCAGTGTTCATCCCACACTTTCAGCGTTGATGTTATCTCTTGTTACGTGGACTGTCGTGGGGAGATGCGACTATGTGTGTGCGTGCGTGTGTGTGCGTGTGTGTGGATGTATGTGTGTGTGCGTGTGTGTGTGCGTGTGTGTATATGTGCGCGTGTGTGTGTTCTTATGTGTATATGTGAGGGTGTGCGTGTGTGTCTGGAGGGGGGTGGTGACTGAGCTAGGAATGGAGGACGCGTGTTTTTTGAACATTTGCAAGCGTTTAGCGAACGACGCAACGGCTGCTGACCGTTGTCGTATTGCTTGTGTTCGCAGACAGCAAACAGCACCACCAGCAAGGAGTTTGGGCCGATTTCCCTCTCCTTTGTCATCCCCATGTACAACCCCTCGGGGCTGCAGGTGTGCTTGCCTTCCCTACTCTTAACAATGTGAAAAATCTGGAAAAGTACATGTTAGCGAGATATGAAATTACACATTGAGATATGCTCGCCACTCCCCACTCCAGTTGATTGCGTTTCCAGTGTCCCATTTCTTTTTCACCCGTTGCTTCCCCTTTACTATTTTGTTGCTACTTGTATGCAGTTGTGGTCGAAACGTGTCCAATCATTGCAAGAAAATCTGAAAACGTCAAACGTAACCAAATCACAATGCACCAAACCACAATGTCACACCAAACACCACACCACAGCACAAAAAATCTACACAACACCCGCTCGCACCCCAAGCCACACAGTATCACTGTGCCTGCATCGATTCGCATTGAAGTGTATCGCTACATTGCATTGGATTACCTTTCGTCACAATGTTTTTAATTTCACAGCATTGCACTTTACTATGCGTCCCATTGAGGGTCGTGTCGTTGTGCTGTCTTGCTCTGCGTTTCATTGCATTGCATGGTATTGGAACGCATCCAACCAAAATAACATCACATTACACCTAAGCAATACACCTAAACAATACACCGCACCACATTATACGCGAAGTTTGAGACGGCGGCAGCAAAGTTGGTTGGCAGCGAGAATGGGAGGGGAGAAGGTTGTCTGATCGTCTGGATTATCCGTGCCATGCCCATCAGGTCCGCTACCTTCAGATTTTGGAGGACTACGGGAAGGACAAGCCCTACCGTTGGGTGCGCTACCTCGCACAGTCCAACTCGTACGTCTTCCGCAGCTGAGCGGCGCCATGCTGCCTGCACCTACCGCTCGCACACAATCCCGCACAGTATTCGCTGTGACTGCCTAGGACACGGAGTTGGCACAGCATTGTAGAGCTGTAATGATGATGCTGTCAGAGGCACATGCTCACACTCCCTCGCACCTACATTCCCCCCCCCCCCCCCCCCCCCCCCCCCCCATACCTCAAACAACATGGGGTGTATGTTGATTTCTGGTAGCGTTGCAATGTTTCGCGAGGCTTATTATGTAGTTCAGCTTATTGTTTGGCCATTACTAGTTGGTAAAAGCGGAAACACATGCATGGTCACGAGAAAGGTTTCAGTGGGGGACAATCGTTGCATATGTAAACCATTAATTAACAGAAAACTGAAGGAATCACGATTTATGTTTGGCGTAGTTCTGAGGCCATTCATCATCACAACACCGCACGTTTCGTTTTACTATTGCTATACCACTCTGCTATCCATCAATTGCGACGGCGATGACAGCGTCTTCAGTTATGAATCAACGTGGTAAGGGTACAAAGACTGCGTTGCATATCCTATGCTATGTATTGTATTGTTTTCACCCGTCGAGGTTGTATATTTGTAGGACCGAATTGTTATGAGCAGTCGAGTACCTGTGAAAGGGCGGAACACGAAAGTCAGCATAATGTGAGCAGGCAGAGCGAAGCAAATGACAAGGAAGATAACGCAGACCTCCGTAGAGTGCCCAAAACGAGGAGTATCATATGTACCAAAGCAATAGACTGTGGCTGAATATTTTAACCGCCAAGGAAACGCCGCGGCGGCATGAGGCGATCGAACTGACTGAGTGTTATTATTTCCCGAGGGTCGGCAATCGTTATGAGAACGTGGTGTCTATGAGATGAGACAATGCGTGGGGATCTTAGGCGGATTGCTGCCGTTGCATCACGCAGCGGCTACCGCCCCCCCCCCCCAAAAAAAAAAAATTTAAAAAAATTCAGGCAATTCTTTGACTTTGCCCCGACGAGGATGCCGAGTTCGACAAATATCCGAAATACAAGTAATGAGGAGTCGTCAAAAGTGAGGTTCAAGGCTTTTGTGGACACGCCCGTGCGGCACATCTTGGCAATCATGTATACAACAGGGTTACTATAGCACGCTAGCTAGCTTTACGAATGGGGTGCCAGTAGTGGATATCATTATTATGGTGTTGGCTTCACATTGGCACTGAAAAAGCACCCCGTCGTGCATTTTGCTTTCGCGCTTACATCATGATCGATGCACGGTTGATTGTTTGCCCCCCCCCCCTTCATCAAGCAAAACGCAAGCTCCATTATTGGCTTGTCTACGTTGCTGGAGATACCAACATTACCACCAACACCTATAACGACTAGCTCCCCATCACCGACATTGTAATTCTGCCAACATTACAAATGTCCCTTAAAGGATTGCATCATGTCTAATGTGAGTAGGTTCATCGTCGAGCTGGAGAGACGGTACATTAAGCCCCCCATATTCCACTAGCATAGCAAGTTGGCGCTTAGCGCAATTTAGTTGATCGAGCGTTTCTTCGCCTTGAGAAACGCCCAAGATTCGGAAAAAGCTGTAGTACTAACGGCCTTATTTGCAATAGCTTGGTACGGTGGGCAAATATCATGTGGGGGGTGCGGAGCAAGAAGCCGCAGCGGCGTACCGCACACGCGATCAACAAACGAAAAGCTGAATGTGCTCCTCCGAAGTCCGACGTAGCGAAGCTTACGATCTTGTCCAATAGTAGGAGTTGATGAGCCTCCACGGTATCTTGTAGCCAATAATGAGTACAATTCTCGTTGTAAGATGCCGGAGGGCCATCCGTCATCGAGAAATCTAT
This sequence comes from Tetraselmis chui, assembly GCA_026401115.1. Lineage (NCBI taxonomy): Eukaryota > Viridiplantae > Chlorophyta > Chlorodendrophyceae > Chlorodendrales > Chlorodendraceae > Tetraselmis > Tetraselmis chui. The sequence goes on from JAPMLY010002382.1 coordinate 12,062, forward strand.
CGCCAAAGGGGCTCCTAGGCTACCGGTACCCGTAACAACGGGGACTATCGCCCGTATCACCTCAACAAGTCGAGGGGCCGTACCTAGGGGTACCATGCACGAAGACTTTATTCATTTGGTTGAACCCTCTAGCGCACTTTCCCGAATTCCTCTGTAGCCACCACAATCACAGCCTGGACATAAGGCGTTGTAAACAAATACATTCCATCGTAAAAAAATGCTTGGATTGCCGAAAAATCCTTGCACCGTTCCCCAATATTCTCGAGGGGGGTGTTGATAGCCAAGTTGAGCAACACCTGCACGATATTGAACCGTGCCGTACAAGAGTGAAGCATCGTCGGGGTCGAAATAATACACCGTGGAGTCTAGTTACTATATCATCTCAACCAACGGGACAATAACGAGATGCAAGTCAAGATTCTAGTACAGCTCCGCAAGGAAACTTCGGCGGGAAATGGTGTTGAAGGCGTTTTCCATGTCCAAGCTCAATAGGATGCAATAATAAGGAAGAGTTTGCAAGCTTATACCAGCGGTATTTATGGCGAGCTCGACACTAGCTTTGGTGGAAACCGATCGTTGTATATGGCCGGGTGGTCGGCTACAACCGTCGCTATCCGCACAATGGCGTGACAGTGAGCTAATTGCGATAGAACGCTACCAACAACAAGCGGCCGAACTTTACGAGCATGACCCCGAAGTAAGGCTAGGGATCAAGTGAATTCTATCGATGTTGATGGTAATGATATTTTGCAATGTCGATGCTGATGGTATTGATATCTTGGATTGTCAATGTTGATGGCTTTGATAGTTTGAGATGTTGACATCGATGGCAATTTAAGCCGATATTATCGCCGATGTATCGATGTTTGGGACGATATATCGATACATCGGGCTTAAATAATCAACATTTTACAATTGTTTTGATAATTGATGGCATTGATGCGAGCACTACTGCCATCGTGTCGATGTCGATGTCGCAACCTATCACATCGATGGCACTATCACCAAGTGATGATGATACTATCGACGATGCATCGATAGCAGATCCCTAGCCTTACCCCGAAGGCGAGTGGCGTCACGGTCGACACCCGACTCCTTGTGAAGGTCCCACCCGGTCGCACTCGCCAAAAAGTCAGCGGCATCATCGGTATTTTTCCCGCCGAGTAGCGGTTCACCCACTTCCGCCAAAACGGAACATTCAAATCACGGATATGTTCCCATCGCCAAACATCAACATATGAGGGGATGACAAGCGAGGTGCTTTTCTTATGACAAGGAGCATAGAGTCCTCCCAAAACTGGAGGCTATCATTGTCATCATGGCATGTGAAAGGAGGGCGCGCCGGGGGTGTGGAAGGGGTTCGGGGAGGTTACAATCGGGGTGGGGTGTTCCAAGCGGAGAATGCAACCGTTGGAGAGCATCCCACGAAGCGTCGACGTCTTCCACCATCCCGAAGTCGGCCCCGTCCAGGGCCACACGGGCCCGTCGCAGCCGCCCGACTTCCACTAGCTCACGGGCTCGACGGACGGCAACATGGCGTCGGAGGTCACCTTCGGAGAGGTGAATCGGTGGTACCTGTTGCTCCTGTTGAGAGAGCCGGGCCCGACGCTCTATTATTTGATAATCGGCCCAATCGCGGCGGAGAATGACGAAACGCGCGCAAATAAGCGCGCTTGAAAGATTTCCCGGATGTACTGGTACTGGTACTTGTTTGTATGTCAGAGGAAGACCTATCAATATAACGCTCGCCATGTCCAATTACGACTGATCTGAACAGTCATCTGTCCAGTGGGTCTCCTCCAGCGACGCCCCTGAAATAAATAGTCAGCCAATCACATTGATGCCCCACTCACTCCGCACAGCACCGGTCACACCCATCGTGACTACCGGAGTCAACCCTCATTTATCAGGGTGTGGTGATTTCCGCTTCAATACCAGCTGCATTTTCCCACGTGCCTGAAAACTGAGCGCGATGGCGAGCGCGTTGCGACGTATGGCGGCGCGCCGCACCGTCACCTCCGTCGCGTCCACCGCTGCCTCAGGTCTCCCCCCGCTCTCCCTCCCTCCTCGCTGAGAGTTCTTCTCCGATTCTCGAAGCACCAGTGGCATCCAGGGAACCACTATACAACCTTTCTATCTGCGCTGCAATTCATGCCGTTTTATTCTCGGCACGCTCGCCTCAACGGAGTCGACTGACAACATTCGCCACAACACCAAATTGCTTTTACGACGTCGTTCTCTTTCTCGTACACCCCCTGCCGCACAGGTGGGGCCTCTGCTCAGCTCCCTAATGCGCTTCCCTCATATGTGTGGACGTCCACGGATGAAGTGTGCCCCCTCCCCCCCCTCGTTCCCTATCTTTTGTAAGAGATCCGTCATTCTCTTCCCATTCCTCGACTGACTATTTCCCGAAATCCCACCGACCAGCAGCGAGATCAGCCCGCCGAAGGCGCAGCGCGGCGCTACCACCCCGTGTTGATGCCCAGCAGCACAGCAGGTGCCACACACAGCATGCCCAAGCTCACACGCGCACCCCCACACGCGCACCTTAATCACGAGTGTTGAATAAAAGATTGCGTGACCCTTATTCCAATTATAAACAAGCGCTTTTATTTTCCGACTCGGCCAAGGTTGAAACTTGACAGCACCCACGCCGCTGACGCCTCCACAGGATGGCACGTATCTCGCAGTAGCGGCGTCGGGAGGGGATTCTCACTCCTTCCGTCGGGTGCGGCCATGGGAACGGCCGGTGGTGCATTTGCTCAGCGTAGCGGAACGACGCGAGGGTTTGCGTCGAGTTGGTTCGGCGGCGGTGTCGGAAGCGGCGACTCGGCTGCCGCTCCCCCGCCCGACCTCTCCCCTCCGCCCGTGGACCCTTATGCGGCCGTCGAGGCCGTGACGCCGTCTGCATTGGCCGTCAGTGATGCGCTGTGCCAGGCGGAGTCGGCGGCGCAGGCGGTGGCTATGAGCGAGGGATGGGTAACGTCGAGTTTGCTCATTCAGTCAATGTGCCAAATGACCGCCGCGATGGAAATGCCCTGGTACGACCCCTTCTCCTGGTCCTCGCCCCCCCTCTCTTTGCACACATCTACACAACCTCCGTAGGACGCACCACGGGTGGAGCGATGTGGCAAGGCAAGGGGGCGAAAATATTTTTGAACGAGCGAATATGGAGGGTTTGTTTTTCTAGAATTGTTTCAAATGTACTTCTTGCAATCAGAGAGGAGGAGGGGCGTTGAAAACGATAGGAATCTCCACTGTCTCCTGAATAGACGCAGACAGTTAGCACTGCATGCCACGGGCTGGGTAATGCTCAGAGAGGCAGATGGGAGGAGAGGGGGAGGGGGTGTTGGCAAAGTGTGTGCGAAAGGGGCGAGGCTCGTGATTGGCGAGTTGCACGGTGGGAGGAGTGTTGCGGGGGCAGGGCGACAGGGGAGAGGGGAGCAATGGTGACGTGGGTCGGGGCTGTGGAGGGCTAGAGGTGACCACGGCGCTGTGTGAGCGATGCACTCATACGTTTGAATGTGGTAAATGGGACCATTGAATCGAAACGGAATCGTCATGCATATCGGCAAACAGACATTCATTTTCTTTGCTTTCCACAGTCGATTGAGAGATATTGAAAGAACTTAAGTTTTTTGGGTGATCAAGGGGTTTCTTCGTTGGTTTGGATATGTGCCTCGACGCGCTCGTGATTTTCCTTCTATATTGTTTATTCATGTATGTTGTAACTCAGCGTTGATGTCGAGCCGTTGATCGAGCTTTGCCATATTTTGCGCTTTCCTTACTATTCACTGATGAGTTGTAAGGCAGTCGGTGACGAGAAATCCAACAGAACATGCAGCATGCAAATCATAGCATGAAAAGGACCGTACATTTCGCAAATGGTAAAATTGATTCGGCTTCCTCAATTATTTTTCGATCGTTCCCCGACGCTGCGGCAGGTGGGTGGCCATTATGGGCATCACTCTCAGCGTGCGCACCGCGCTGTTCCCCGCGATGGTTTGGATGGAAGGCATTCAGGTGCGCCGCCACGCCATATCCTCTCTCGACTCCGCACAATCACTCTTTGGCACTGCATTTTTCGTGTTTTAATATTTTTACTCAGCAAAGGATTTTCGGACGGGTTGCCGAGGTTTCCATACTCACTCTCTCGCACATCTCTTGGCTCTTTCTTGTGATAGCTCGGTTCTGAATAGTCGGGGACAATGTACGTTTGATATTAAAAAAAAAATTATGCACTCTTCACAACTCAATACACATTTTACGCACGTCATTTTTTCTATCACTTCAAAACAATCCACTCTTTCCAAAGAAATTATACCAACGTAGGCAGCTACTGTTTTGAAATTAAGTAAAACAAGTGCTAGCATTTCACTGATGTGTGTGAATTTGTGCGTGTTTGTGTGTGCCTATGTGTGCGCGCGCGCGCGCGTGTGTGTGTGTGTGTGTGGTATGTGTTTGTGTGTGGGTGTGTGTGTGGGTGTGTGTTACTTTTTCCGACCTCGGCAGATGAAGCTTAAGGTGATCCAGCCCGAGCTGGACCGCATCAAGGAGAAATACCCCGGCGTGTACCAGGGCGACGTGGCGTCGCAGGAGGGGCTCAAGGCGGAGTCGCAGGCACTGTTTGCGCGCCACAACATGAACCCCCTTTCCGGCCTCGTCCTGCTGCCGCTCGGCGTCACGCAACTCTTTGTCTTTGGCACCTTCTTCTTCTCCCTGCGCTACCTCTCTGAGGCCAAGGTGCGCACCGCCAGCGGACAGGGACACAAACAACCCCCCCCCCCCCCCCCCCCCTCTTCCCGCAAAGTTGATTAATTCTGAATATGAAGAGACATAAGAAATTGATCAAATGCAAATAGTTGAATTAGGTCACTGTGAAGTATATGGGTGTCGGAATGGAAGTAGTAGGAATAGCGAAGGGATGTGTCTCATTATGCTTTTTTATAGGCCGTTGGTTGTTGCCACCCTTCAAAACAACACGGCAAGTAGAGTAAATGTGAGTGTATCTGCCATAACGAATGACTGCAGCACGTTTGAAGATAATTGATTTTCAGATATTGAAAGCACAATCGCATGTAGTTTCACTATGTGTCCCCACCCATGCTTGCTTAGCACCACACACAGTGGTCCACCCTGACTTTGTTGCTTACCTAATCAATTATGCCATAGTTGTCCATTCGTCGCTTCTTCCCGCTATACTATCATCCATTCCAAATGCATTTTCTGTGAACTCGTGTCACGAATGTATCTTCTGGAGGATAGGCTGGCTGCGGCATCTCGTCTCTCGTTTTTTAGTTCGCGTTTTCACATTTCACCTTCGCATAGGATTTATTGTATTTGCAGCGTGATTGTTTCCGACTCTCAACTCCTCGTATTCGAAACTCCACGGCAATGCTATTTTTTGACATTTATTTATTTCTTAACTCTGCACAAGCATTTTTTTTTTCCGAAGAAGGCTCGGCATCTTATTACAGCGAGATAGTTGTCGAATTTGTTTAGGTCTCTTCTATGATAATTGTCGCTTTTTGAAAAGCCGCAGTTGCCTATTTGCAAAGTCTCCATTGCTTGTCTGTATTGTGAACCTGTCTTGGCAACTGTCACCCACAAATGCATTACGATTGCGACTTTCAAGCAACTCGCTCATATGTTTTATCCATTGTGACTTTCTTATTATTTTGTTAATCTTTAACAAGAATTTTGGCCACAAATATTTTACGTATAGTCTCTGTTTCTGACGTGCCTTTCTATTGGCGCCGTAGGTACCGTCCATGATGACAGGTGGCGCGCTGTGGTTCCCCGACCTCACCCTCCCGGATCCCACCTTTGGGTTGCCTATTTTGGCAGCCGCCACAATGTTGATTTCGGTGGAGGCGGGCGCCATGGACTCGCCCGGCTCTGGCAGCACCATGAAAAACGCCATGCGCGCCATGTCCGTCTCCTTCCTCCTCATGGGCCCCTACTTCCCCTCGGTAACATCTCCCCCCTGACCTCTCCCCATTATAACTTCATCAAAATTAAACAAATCAAAACATGCGAATTGTTTGGACACTCTTATTAAAATAATGTATATTTTGCTACTACCATGTTTGTAAACAATTTATAAACTCCTTTGTAAGCAATCCTTTGCCAGTCGTAGGCTTACGTCTTACAAATGTATACATTATTTTGTAAGTAGTTATTTCTCTGATTGCTTATAAACTGTTTAATAATTGAAGTCTTAATATCCCGCTTTGCTTCATCCAGATTCAATTAGCATACGTACCCGTACTTCACTGAGTATCGGACGCGCGAGCATTTACTGTCTAAAACCAAATGATTTATGTTTTGCTCCATCACATGCTCGCCATTCTGCTCAAATATTACACAAAGGGAGCTGGTGACACGCATGCCTGTCTATCTCCCTATTTCTTCATTTGATGTTCTTTTGTATGTATGTACTTCCGTATGTGTTATTTTGTAAATCATTCCCAAAGTAGTAGCGATTCGTAGTCCTTGTGCTGCCGAATATCCTTATCCATGGGCTTTACTAAGCCAAAAAAGCGAATGACACTCTATCCACATGCATTTTCCAAACCTTGACGTTAACCTTTGCAGCACCGAATCCAAATCAGCTTTTAACGCGCGAAAGACAGACTGACCGAAAGAGACACACACGGACAGACTGACGGATACTGCAGATAAGATTCAGCAAAGCAATGTGCGTCCACGGGATGCGAAGAGCGTGCTCGTGACTGTCCGCCCATTTATGTGCGTCTTGTCGTCGTCCGCCCCCCCACCGCAGTCCCTCTTCGTGTATTTCATCTCGAGCAACATCTTCACCGTCGCCCAGTCGTCGATGATGAGCTCCCCCGCCTTCCGCCGCTCGGTGGGTCTGCCGCCGCGGCCCAAGCCGGTTCCGGGCGCGACGGACGAGTTCAGCAAGCTCTGGACACGGCTGAAGGAGTCGGGGGATGAATCCGGGGCGTCGGCGGCACCGTCGTCGGAGTCGGTGCGAGTTTACAGTCGAAAGCCGGGGAAGGCGAGGGGCGCGGCTCCCGGTCGACAGGCGGACGAGTAGCAACCGCTTGCGGTGTCGGTCAGGAAAAAGAAAGGAAATAATTTCGCTGACGAGTGAATGTAAGGAAATGATAAGTTATGCCTCCGACACCTCATACCCCTCCCTACCCTATGATAGGGTACCCACCGTTTGAGGGAAGGTGGAGTTACACCCTCCCTAGCTATATGCCTTCTACTGCGGATGCGTTTAATAATCACCAGAGCAGCGATGTATGATCATCGGACACGCATCGGACGGCATCTCGCATCACGGGAATGCTCAATGTTGATGGCTTCAACACCTCGCTCCAACATGTGCGCGTCGAGGATTGTTTTGTCTACATCCATTTGACGATGTCTTAGCTCGCCTTTGGCTAGCACTATGTTTGTCCAGCGCAGCATTGCAAAACATCTGTTCCATGGGATCATGTCCGGTACCGTCCCCGCAAAGTTACGCTTGAAAATGACAATGTGCAAATAGTTCATAGCAAAACCATATATACATACAGCTCAATATTAAGACAGGTGTGATTTCACGCGAGAAGCGGGCATGAGCTGATACATGTAGATAATGGAGAGGGACCGATGGACTGCTGTATTAGGCTTTTGCATCAATTTCAACATGCCCCTCGTTAATTCCAACCGAAAGGGCAGCCGGTCGACAAAAAGGGTGTGTTGTAGGTGTTGTGCGTTTCAGTGCACGTGTGTGTGTGTGTGTGTGTGTGTGTGTTTTCGTTTCAGTGGTAGTGTGTGTGTATGTTTCAATGGCGGAGTGGATGTGTGTGTGTTTCAACGGTCGTGTATAGATGTGTGCGTGTGTGTGTGTGTATGCGTGCGTTTCAGCGGTAGTGTGTGTTTCAGTGGTTGTGTGTGTGTGTGTGTGTGTGTGTGTGTGTGTATGTTAGCAATTACGTGTGTGTGTATGTGTATGTGTGTGTGTGTGTGTGAGAGAGAGCGTTTCAGCGGTAGTGTATGTTTCACTAGTTGTGTGTGTGTGTGTGTGTGTGTGTGTGTGTGTGTGTGTGTGTGTGTGTGTGTGTGTGTGCGTTATAGTGGTTATGTGTGTGCGAGTGAAGCCCCAAATCGTCAAGTTGCGGTAGGAAAGGAGCAAACTGGCAGTGGCGGCTTTTTACAATCCGTGTTTCGTTAGCAATGAAGCACGGAAGGCGAGGACAACTCGGCGCAGCGCTTGCGCTCGTCTCAGGGCGCAACGACGTGGGAGGGGGCGACGAGGAAGGAGTACACGTTCCCGCCGCGCGGCTCGAGGCGGTGCGACCGTTGCATCGCGGGTCGGCGGTTCACGACCACGTCAAAGATGTCGTCGATGACGGAGCGGTTGAGGGTGAAGGTGTTGTGGCGGCCGCCCTGCACGTTGGACTGCAGGAAGGTGCAGTCGATCATGTCCACGCGCACCGGTCGACCGTCGTCCTGTCAACAAACAATGGCGTGATTTAGTGGACGAGCTTTTTATAATCAACTCATTAATATACCCCCCATCAAACAATGGAATGAATGAAAAGAGAGCTACATCATTATTATCAAGTCGACGCTAGAATGAAAGTGCTCATTATCATCATTACCATCATTGAAAAAATGCAGTCAATAGAAATTTGCCCAATCATTGTATCATCGGTAGAGTAATCCGCCCCGATCAGTGGTACGTTCAGGACAAAAATATCTCGAAGTATGATATGCTGTGAAATATGATATACCTATTATTATTTATGTGTCTACATCGTCACAATCAATCAAAAGAAATAACACGCCGTGAAAAAAATTGAGGCTATTCTAAATTAGCACCGAAACGCCGAACGGAGAGATGATTGACAAACAGCGAACCGCAGATGCTAATTTAGCACAAGAATCCAAATAATTTTCAATAAACTATTAACATTTGTTGGATAAGCAAAAAGGAATAGTTCGGATAGTTTACCTACCGACACGCCACACAACCTCATGAAATTGATGCAGCAAGCCGAGAAAACAGGGACTTTGCAACTGTTGACCCGATTGTAGAGTATCAATACTTCAGCGGATCCAATGATAATGACAATGATTGCACGTATTATTGAAATAGGGGTGTCATTGGTTGAAACGTCTCTTCCGCCCTGTCTCTGGTTTAATTTGTATAATTTGATAACAGACGACAATAATTGTAAATAGTATTTGAAATACCACAGAGAGTGCTTCTTAGACCACATGTGTTTCCTGCTCAATTGTTAGTCGACGAGAGTCAAGCCGCAAAGTACCTGCACATCGTAGATGTGAAGGCCGAGACACGTGTCGCGCTGCTTCCAAATGCCGCGGCACGGCTGGCTCGCGGTCACGTCGGTGGGTAGCCAGCTCGTGCCGTGGCTCTTCTTTAAAATCTTCATCTGCAGGTTGTTCATGACGTAGCTGAAAAACAGCGCGGCGTCCTTCAGGTCGCCGTACACCGTCGTGATGTCGCAGATCCTGCACGGCGAAGAAACGGCGCCAGGCCGGGGTCGATTTCCATCAGTCGGCGAAGGCAGCACGGTGCCGGTAATACTGCTGCCGATGCACCGACACCAGAAATTATCACCACAATACATAATCGAGATTTAAAGAATAATGGGACATCTTCTCTGACCCAAAACAACCTGGTTATTTGCGCTTACCCCGAAAATTCTTTACTCATATTGGCGTATAGTTAAAATCAACACTCTTTCAAACCATTTCAACAAGTCGCTATATATATCCAAATTAGTCAACCGTGCCCATTTTGTCTATCGAATTTCAGATGAACAAAAGAATTTTCTGACTGTGCATCACTCCTTCATGAGGTACGTAAATGATAGCTTCTCAATGATTCCCAAATTTCAAAGAACAAACTTTTGTAAATCATCTAGTATGTGCTTAATATTACTTTAAAGCTTTATATATGGCGATGTACTTTATGTTATTAGGTGTCAGGCAATGTCTCACCGGTCGAGCGTGGGAGCGCATGTTTTCACAAACTGGTGCAGCCCGTACTCCGGGTTCATCAGGATGACGTTGACCATTCGCAGACGGCCGTCAAAGTCGCTTGGCTCGATGTCCTGCGACGGGCGACCCCAGTCCGGCCACGAATTATCATATTGTCGAGACTCGAAAATATGATGAAAGGAATGTGGGAAGTCGATTGGCGACTATGCAACAGGAAATAAAGATACCCGTATTACTCAAAGCGATATCCCAAAGTTCTTCGAATATATAAGAGTACTTTGGATGACATCGCGAGGCCGTCGTAGATCTTTTACGAGTCACATTTAAGAATTACACATTGTGTAATCAAGTCCTGTTCTGCTACTGACTGACATGAAAAATTACAGAATAATCCGCCATTCCACATAATATACGAATAGTTAAAAATACAGGTTTTCAATTCGCTTTCGTATGTGTGGTTTTCAATTTATAAGATATGTTCCATATATGGCTGCCGTTTACTCCGACTGAGAGGTATTGGGGGTACGTGCATAATGAGTATCTCAGTTGGGGAGTATATGTCATTGCGAGCAATATTCCGCACCAGCTTAACATCAGAGGGTACGACTTGAGGGTCACTGCCCAGACTGCTGCGGAACCGGCTCGCAGGGTCTGGCCCGGAGTCTTGAAATAGGCTCTGGATGAAGGGCAGCGCGTGCATGAGCATGCGGGCGCCCATGCTGTGCGTCTGGAAATGAAAATCGCGCACGCCCGCAGCCGCGAGGCTGATGATGAACTCTGTGGCAAGGGGAGGGGCGGGTTCGGTGATTAGATTACCCACAGTGCTCGGGAATGCATACAGAGGAATCGAGAGATAATTACTTAGGCTGTCTAGAAAGTGAAATAAAACACAGGCTTGTTTACTTACAAGATAAATATGCAAATAATAAATAGATAGGCAAACCCGTGCAATGTAAATAATCTTAATCAATTTTTAAATTTCAAATTCTAGAGGTGCTCTGTAGGGTAGTGTCACATTTTGATGAAGTACATCGAGCCTAATATAAGAGCGGTCTTTAATGTCAAATCAACCATCGCTCCAAAGAATCAAATAATTACGTTGAGCTTCTTTAACTTATTTCCCAAAAAGTAAATACTGACACTGACTGGCGCCAACTTCAGTGTCAGTGTCAGTATTAAAGACACACCTTAATTTTCCTTTTTCAAGGCAGCGCTGCTGTCGTTTTTATTCGCAGTGTCATAAATAACATTGTCCCAAGATATCTATAAAGAGTAAAACAATGTCACCCTTGAACGGATACTCCGAACAAGAAAAAAATATGATTATGTGTTCCATTATTTAAGCCATACGGATTATGGGGGCTTCTTTTGAAACGCTACTTTTTTACGATCTCCGAATTTTCGTTAATCGGACTGACCACGGGAAATGTATTACATCGCATTGGCAAAGCAGGGCGACTGACCACGTAGCGAGCGCGCGACTTCATTGTTCTCCGCGCCCTTAGTCTGTGCCCAGGGGTAGGCGGTCAACGCGCCCGTGGGCCAACTGAAAACGACGGGCTTGATGTGGCTCGGGAAGCTGGCAAACGTCCACAGCTGCGCAATGTTCTGTGTACGGAGCAGTCGGATACATTTTATTGCAAGTCAGTTGTCCATCGCCCTAAAAAATAAATATTAGCGATGTGTTTTTGTCACAGTACCAAATTGGAGATTGGTTTGGGAATTGAATTGGAGATTTGAATTGATATTTGGAGATTGAATTGGGATGGTGTTAAATTTCGGTACGGGCATGCCTGAAACCGTACCAGACATGCTGTTGGCGGTGTGTTTGTAAGAGAAGTCGATTTTTGCTAAATATGTACATTCATTGCCATCAGCGGAATGATATCACAGTTGATAGCCAAAAAAGCAAAGACACGCGAAAAGAACTCAAGCGAAAAAGGACTTGAGGGGGAAAGAGTTACGATCGGGTAAAAGAAACCGAGCAAGAAAATTCGAAATATCGCACACGAATGCAGCAAAAACTTGAGTAGCCCCACGCGATGGTGGGAAAGGAAATAGCGCGTGAAGGAGACGATAAGCGGCGAAGACGCTCGTGATCCACAGCGACAAACGCTCAGCACAATTCGATGCATATAAAAATAAATAGTGCGACTACTGTACCTCAACGAGTAAACGTATTTTAGTCCCACCACTGTACAAAATTGCTAACCAAGCGAAAATGCAACAAACCAGCACCAGCATTACACTCGATATCGCTGTTGAGAGGACCCATTTATGCGCTGTGCGAATATAGCGTAGAGATAATTTCGCTATATGATGCCGCAGTGTAGGAACTAGAGAAGCTATGGTATTATGTGGCGTTCCAAGAAGAAATATTTTGAAAGTATTCTTTTAGCTCGAGGTACTACAATTCAGGTTGTAGGCGCCGACCTCCCCTTTCGTCCTCCAACTAGGACGGTTTGAATGCTGAGAAGCCAACGGCTCACAGGAAGAGGGACAAAACCGAAATGTATAGCGCTAGTTGAAAAGGTTAATCTATAATAAAAATATCTAATTTGCTTAAATTCGTATGGTATGATAAATTTCAATTTTTGTTTTGACAAATTAATTGTTTTATCAATCGTTCGCATTGGTGATTTCAGGTGAAAAGGTTGATAATCACGGGAGTTGCCTACCTTAATGCCATGCTGGCAAGCGCTGTTGTAGCCGTGGATGTGGATGAGCACCTCGCTGCCCTTGACGCCCGACAGAGCCTGCCACCCGTTTATTTGTAGGTGCGGGTCGTACTGCTGCCGCAGGTACTTCTTGTGCGTGACCTACCACGAGGGGGAATAGCAAGCAAGGTACGTACACCACCAAATAGGGTAGTACCAGCAATTTAAAATACGTACAATAAGTACATATTGCGGTTTGTAGATAAAAAAAACTGAAATATCACAATGTTCGCAAATATAAAAAGATCGATGATAGAATAATGTTATCGCAAATCCGTTGCAGCTTAATCATTAGCAATATTTGGATACATACATGCTATCTGAGTGAACCCTTCGTAGCTGTCATTCGTGCCGCTACTAACAGCAATCGCACCGGGCTGTGATAGGGTTTACACATAGGTTAGTGAAATTGCAGTCATTTGATGGCTTCACGTCACACTGATAACTGTCTATTGCTGGTTCCAATTTGAAAAATGACGCAACACGCCCTACCGCGCTACTACATGTGCAAATTAGGAAAAGGTATCTCCCGCGATAACTTTAATACCGCGAAATTGTTCAATAATTGACAGCCAGGCTTACTATGTAACGACCTCTAAAAGGCAATCTGGGCTACGTGATTGCTGGTCTCAGCTAATCAGCTAAAGATGAATAAGCGCAGGTCGATCAACGTTGGCACTCAAAAGAAAGGGCGATCAAAAACGAGAATTTTAAGAAAGAGCGCGTAAGCGGTTCGTGCGCAGCAACATGTAGGACATATCAGCTCTTGCCAAACACAAATGTATCGGCTTTGTACTAATTGAAATATCGGCTCTTTACACCTATCTCGGCCGATAGATTAATAGTCGCCTTTCGCTTGTTCGATCATTTTCAGTATTAACATTATCGTAGCCACGGTGCCCGCAATACCCGCAAGTAAAGCGACGCGTCGCGTTGATGAGGCAGCCTGTTTCGAGTTTCAACCCACTCACCTGCCGGACGAGGCCGCGCTTGGTGGTGAAGCTGTTCATAGCAGAGGCGGAGCTACCGGATCCCTCCACACTCGGCATTTCCAGCGGAGCGCTGCGGTAGCGCTCCATCGACATCGCCCGGTCGCAGTTGGCCTCCGCGACGCCCTCCATGCTGTTGGCCTCCTCCACGTCCGGCAGCGTCGTCGACGTGAAGTGCGGGCGGGAGGCGTGCGCGGCAGGCGACCCGGGGGGCGACGACGACTCGTCCAACCGGTTCACGCTGATGGTCAGTAGCGACTCAAGGGTTCGAGGCTCGCGCTGGAAGCCCGTCACTTGGATGCCGTTGACCGCGTCCGCAAACACGGTCACCGAAGAGGGCGTCTGTACAAGGCGCGGGAGAGGGAGGGGGGGTACAGGCATTTCACCAGCAGCAGAAGACTGAGAGGATATTTCCTATGATGAGTTGCAAAGCAGTAAAAATAAAAGAACATGCACATAGATAGGGGAAGTATTTGAACAGCAGTCGGCGGAATAAAGTCATGTCTATAGTAAATATGTTTTGTGATTCAATACAATATCGGCAAAATGCATTTTATCACACATAAATGAAAAATCAACGACGCTGAAGAGGATTCCGTGCTGGATTTACAATCATTGTTGATTTACCGTAACTACAACAGGAACATCGAATATTCAAATCTGAAAATGCAATCGAAAGCCCAATCTGCAAAAAACCTTTTTGGGTAATGTGTGAAATGAAATGAGCAGAAACTGCGTCTGTTCCGAAAATACCCTCTGATGTTGTGGTGCCACTGTAGCATGGCAGCGTCGGACAATTAAAATATTTCATAATTGAAAGTAATGTCCAAACTGCATTAACACAAAACTTACGAGCAAAAAATACATACTATTCCGAAACAGCAATTCTCAGGCCTAATTCGAACAAAGTGTTTACGTGGCAAGCCCTAATTCCAATTACAAATGGAAAATGCAAAATTACACTCTGACAAAATTTAGAAGTACCACAAATCAAACAAAAAAACAGTTTTAGGCGGGACGAGCCGTTGCGTGAACTCACCGCCGTGGCGCCCCCAAACGTGATCATTTCCCCCAGCATGCGGCGGCAGTCGATGTCCAGGTCTGGGTGTGCGTGCGAGGGAAGGGAGGGAGGGTACAGATGACGGGCTCAGCATGAAAATAAATAATACAATAAACGGGCTCAGCATCCAAAGGTGGCAGCAGTGACAAACACAGCGCGTTGAAAATACATATGAACGCAAATCAACGGCAGACGGCGGGGAGCAGTCACACTCGCCTTCACCGGGGATGACATCTTTGTTTTCGTAGCGGGGCGTCATCTGGAGAGAGACGCAACGGGAGAGTCGGTGGCCATTACACGGAAGTTAAGTCCAACACGAGAATTACGACCGAGATGAGTATTTTTGTTTCATCATAACAAATAACAATTAGCACGTTCAGCAAATGCAATGTGCACAAATTTTGTCACCCACAGATACCCTACTCTCTAAAAGAGGTAGCAACCCAGATGAGAAACGTAAAATGCTGATGTGAATTTCACGACATGTTGCACAACGTGTGTGGTCACAAACTTGGCACGCCACCACCCCACCAATATGGCCAAAGTATAACACACACACACACATACACACACACATACACACACACACACACACACACACACACGAGAAATAGATATCCGCAAAGGCCCACATACAACGCATTAAAATTCATTTAAATCAAACGCGCAAGAACAGTGGGTATCGCTGTCTGTTATGCTTATACATATTTGAATCTCATCGTACGCAAAATCGAATCGGTTTGAAATTACATACTACGCACAAATCGTGTCACTGAATCTGCTGCAATTGGAGTGCCTCGTCAATCACTTGGGATTCTCGATGGTTGGGGTACATACCAGTGGGTGCTCGTGGAAGAAGGCGCCGGAGACGCAGCACTCCGCGGAGGCGACGCCGATGGAGAAGGGCGCGTGGGAGGGCATACATTTTATGTCCATAATGCTCTCCTCACGGCACTTCACAAAGCCTACGCGAATGCGCACAAAGCCGCTGCCGCTGCCCGTCTCGCGAGCGCGGAAGGGCCCCACCTGCGTTCACGGTGGCCAAAAAAATTAAAAAAATTAAAAAGGAGAAATTGATCTTTAGAAAGTTTTATTGATAATTTTGCATCGCTCTTTGTAAGCAACTCAAGTTTACCAAAACCTTAAATAAATACAAAACCTAAAAGAAATACGAAACTTAATAAGAGTATATCCATATTAATAGGCATTGCCCACTTCAGTATCTGCTGAGGCCCATACACACGAGACAGGGTTTCGATGTTAGGGTAAAAGGATGCAAAACACCAGGGCTTTGATATGTCTGCGTTTAGGATTTAGGGTAAAATCTCTCTGGTCATAAGCCCTAAATATAAACTTAAAACCCTTCAGGTTATGAAAGACCTAAAAGTTAACAAATCCCTGGGACATGTAAGCAAGATCTGGGCCTCGCACCGGAACGCCGTCGTCCCAGTACCCCTCCAGCGACTCCCCCTGCACGTGCTTGTCCTCCCAAATGCCGAAGCCGTCCGGGCGACCGGCGGCGTTGACGTGCCCCGTGTACTCGCACTCCGTCTGTCGAGTCTGCGACCACCAAAACTTTCCGCAATACACGCACCGCACGTGCGCCAGTCGACCCTCGCCGTCTGCCCATCCGACCATTACCCACAGCAAGCCCGACAACAGTGAGTGGTCGAGCAGGTGGCAATGACACGCGAAGTACCATAGCGACAAATACCGTTTCGCCAAAATACGCGCTCGCTCTATTTTGCCAAAAAATGATAATTAAGTTCGCCACTTTGAAAAAAACAAATCTCATTTTTTGAAGTGTCATTTTTAGATTTCCATTTGATTGCTATGAATTAGATGCTGGACACAGCCGACGTTAGGCGCTATCACGCAGACTTGAACCGATGCACACCGTTAGAATCACCGTTCCATGGAATAAATGGCACAAAATGTGATACCGCGTTTTAAAATTAAATTATATCGGGTTGATGATTTCAAAAACGAAATGCAACCCCCCCAAAAAATGAAAAAGCGGCCGAAATTTTGAGTTCCGTTAAATATAAATATGACATATGAGATACTCAATCCCTATAAATTGAATGATTGCTGCGGCAGAGAAACAAATGCGATAGCATTACCATTTTGCTAGGAACGTTGAGTGGCGCAGAATGAGTAGTGTATAACGCGTAACACACGGGCCACGGGCGGAGGGGAGGGGCCGCGCGCGCTCAGCATCCAGATAAAATCGATGTATACCATCTAAACTACTGTTTCTGCAAATAGGTGGGACATCCTTTAACTTAATGCTCTGTTTTTAAGATTAGCATTTCGGAGGCCATGATTTAAAGAAAACAAAATATTCGGAAAAATGACCGAGAAGTTGCATATCGAAAACTACAATACATGTACTGCAAAAAACAATTGTGAATGATGCGCCACATGAACCATGAATACGTAATATTTGCAAGTTTGGTAGTTAGTTCGAGTGGTGTGAAGGCAAAATCCCAAACAACTTGATTACCAGCAGGCGGCGGAGCAGAGTGAATGCCACGCTGAGGATCCAGATCAAAAACGATGTTTACACTATCAGAGCAACTGTTTCTGCGGAGAGGTGGAAGATCCTTTAATGCTGCGTTTTCAAGATGAATATTTTGGACGCCATGATTTATAAAATGTTAAATTTATGAAAATAGGGCATTCTTGAACATCGAAAAAGTGAATACATGTACTACAAAATCACAACTCGGCAAAGGGACCATAAATACGAATCAATTGTCAGTTAGGTAGTTAGTTTGAGTAATGTAAACTCATAGTCCCTAAAACCACGAGCCCGCAGGCAGAAGGGCCGCGCACCCGTGCCGGCGTCAATCTCCGACTGCCGCAGCTTCACAAGCTCCTCCAGCACGAGGGGGTCCGGCTCCAGCACCCGCCTGATCACCGGCACAAAGTGCTTCGACTTGGCAAGAGCTGCCACACAATCAGGAGGGCAGGGGGGGGGGGGGGGAGAGGTAAACGGGGTGTGTGTCAGCAGCGTGTTAACAGCACTTCGCCTATTTTAGTTTCCACCAGCTTTCCTGCATTACCCGCGGCTGAGCTGAGACTAGAATAACAAACATCATCGTGGACCCTCTCAGAGCTCAGCGCACTGTAGCTTTGGTGGGAGTAAGCTACATTGATGACATGATGCAACCAAACGAAAGGCTCACGCACATACGACCATAGCGGTGCAGGGGACGGTAGGCATGGGGGCATGCGCTGACGGGAATCGTGCACGATAAACATCACATGAAGCGCGACATTGTTAAGAAAACAAAATAGTAGTCCAATAACCTCACCGCTTGACGCGCATGCCCCCTTCCCTCTTTCAATAATACACACACAAATAAAAATACAAACACTCACACGCACACACACACATAGATACACATACAACACACACACACACACACACACACACACACACACACACACACACACACACACACACACACACACACACACAAGCTCAGGGTTTGGGGTTGAAGTTCTCTCTGTAACAGCACGTTTTCGCTGAAAGTAATGGTAATATCTCCATAATTTCGTTTTAGGGGAGTACATATATGTACGATGTATTTTGCAAATGCTACGAATTGCAAAAAGGGGTTGGGGGCGTACAGGGGAAGAGCTGGCGTGCGACGGCCACAAACACGATGTAGGCGAAGGAGACGATGATGTAGACGAGGGTCAGCACCCCCGCTGCGTTCTGCTTGATGTAGCCCTCGACGCTTGTAATCTGGG
This sequence comes from Tetraselmis chui, assembly GCA_026401115.1. Lineage (NCBI taxonomy): Eukaryota > Viridiplantae > Chlorophyta > Chlorodendrophyceae > Chlorodendrales > Chlorodendraceae > Tetraselmis > Tetraselmis chui. Next base: position 30,574 of record JAPMLY010002382.1, read on the forward strand.
AGAGCACTTGGTCGCCGGTCACCGTCACCGTGCGGTGCGCGGAGCTGTAGGTCTCCAGGGCGAACAGGATTATCTGCACAGCGCACACGTCAAAGCGGCAGCGAAGGTCGTTAGACGAAAACGGAGAAAACATTTTAGATAATATGCCTTACATCCTATTACATTACTTTCATAAATCTGCCTCCCTGTCCCATATCATCAGTTTGATTGGATTCGGTGGGACAATTGTGATCTCATAGCTTTCTTGAAATTACACATTCGTATAGTCAGAGGAACTTCTTTGATTCAGGACTGTAGGTAGCGACATAACATAGGTCATTTCAACAAAGTACTCCGCAATGGTTCAGATGGTATCATATTTAGCGACTATGCCTCGCTTCAACGGTGCAATGGAAATACTCAAAAGGCTGTTTTAAATATAAACAAAAGTGAGTGGACGGCGTGTGTGGGAGAGAGTGGTTGCGAATGTGTGAGAATGTAATTCTGTTCGACAATTGAAAATCAACAGAGGCATCAACGCACAACTATGGGCCTCTTGGGTGTTCGTGTGTGTTCGTATGCGCGTGCGTGGGTGGGTTTGCGGGTGGGTGCCTGTCTGTCTGTCTGTGTGGGAGGATATATGTGTCTTTGTGTCTGCGTGGGTGTATCTATTTGTCAGTGGGGTTTGTGTGTGTGTGTGTGTGTGTGTGTGTGTGCGTGTGTGTGTTTATCTGTCATCGGGTGTGTGTGTGTGTGTGTGTGTGTGTGTGTGTGTGTGTGCATGTGCATGTGTGTGATGTGTATGCTCAGGACTGTGTGTGTGTGGGTTGGGGGGGGGGGGGGGAGGGGGTAAATTTGGGCGTTTGTGTCTGTTTGGCTGTGTGTCTTCATGTCCGTGTAGGTGTGTGTACCTGTCCGCCCTATTTGTGTATGTATGTGTGCATGGCTGTATGTCGGTGGGTTGGAGGGTGGGGGGGGGTGTGCGTGTGTGCGTGTGGGTGAATGTTCGTGTCTTGTGGGTGGGGGGGTGGATCTCTGTGTCCGTGAGGATGTGTGTATTTCTGAGTGTGGTATGTGTGTATGTAGAGGTGTGAATGTGTGTGTATCTGTGTGTGAGTGTGTGTGTGTGTGGGTGCGTTGTATGAGTGTGTGTGGGTGGGTGTGTTGTTTGCGAATGTTTGTGTCTGTGTAGGTAGGGGTGGTTGTTTCAGTGTATGCATCTGTCTGTGAGGTGTATGTGGGTATGGGTTGCTGTGTGTTTATTCATGTGTGTGTGTGTGTCCGTGTCTGTGTGTGAGGATGTGTGTGTGTGTGTGTGTGTGTCCATATGAGTGTGAACATCTATCCGTGAGTGTGTGTGTGTGTGTGTGTGTGTGTGTGCGTGCGTGTGTGTGTATGTGAATATTTGTCGGTGTGTGTGTGTGTGTGTGCGTGTGGGGAGGAGGGGGGGGGAGTGTGTGTGTGTGTGAATTACTGTGTGTGTGTGTGGGTGTGTGTGTGGGTGTGTGTGTTTGTGTGTGTGGGGGGGGGGGGGGGGGGGGGGAGTGTGTGTGTGAATTACAGTGTGTGTGGGTGGGTGTTGGTGTGTGTGCATCGGTGTGTGTGTGTGTGTGTGTGTATGTGTGTGTGTGTGTGTGTGGTGAGTGAATGTGTGTGTGTGTGTGTGTGTGCGTGTGTGTGTGGTGTGTGAATGTGTGTGTGTGTATGTGTGCGTGTGTGCCTGTTTGTGTGTGTGGGGGGAGAGGAGGGGGGGGAGAAAGTGTGTGTGTGTGTGGGCACGCGAATGTTTGTGTCTGTGCGTGCATTACCGTGTGAAAAGAAGTGTTCTGTCGCAGTATGACACGCTATAAAGTCAACAGAATAGCATTCACGCTCAACGGTGGGCCTCATGTAATCATCAATCAGTGACTGAAAATACCAAATAAAAATTAGCAGGCAGAAAACAATGCCAATTATCGAATGCCCTAATAGATTAGGCGTTGGGGTGTTAGTTAGTTTCCGTGGGGCGTAACAGACGTGAGTACGGTAGCGCCACCTGCAACGCCACCGTGATGGTGGCCATGGAGTGAAGCCACTGAAGGCTGTACAGTTGCTTCAGCTTCATTTGCACGAACGCCGCGAACGCTAGGCCGAGCAACGCCCATATCTGCACCGCGCCCTCCCTCCCCGGCCCGAACTGCGTGCTGAAGGAGACCACGGTGCCGGTGGGCAGCTTGATGATGAGCAGGGTGTCGAAGATGGTGAGGCCCGCCATAACGACGAAGAGCAGCAGCATCGCCATCGGTCGAGACTTTTTGTAAGCGCCGCGATGGTACCGGAAGATCTTACGGTACTGCATCACCGCCAACGTCTCCGTCAAGTCCACTTGTTGCGGTTTCCCGGGCGTATCAGCGACCACGCTCACGCTGGAGCCACCCTCCGCTCCCCGCGACGCCGCCATCTCTACCTCACCGGGCATCCTGTACCTTACTGTTGCCCGGTTTTGCTCAAAGGGTTCACGGGACCGTCGCCGATACTCTATGGGACCGTTCAAGGAGATCCTTGGCGTGACAGAGGTGGCCTGGAGGGTAGGCACGGTTCCGTCCGTCGCCGGTTCAGGCTCTCGGGTGGGACAAACACGTGCTGGCGATTGAAGGCGCGAAGATGGCGCCTCAATATGAGGGGTTGCGCAGCGTAGTGGCGCTGTGGACAGTACATGTACCTGTAGAGGTGATGCTCATGCAAAACTGTTTTAAATTCTTACAAGAAAAATAAGCAGTGAATATCCAAGCAAGGTGTTTAAAAATGATCTGTATCAAAGTACTGATTTTCTTTCCCTGGACAAAGTCTTATATTGAAGTACTTAATGATTTTCTGGATATACACATGTGCCGCTAGAAAGTGTCGATGAACGGCAACTCCGCGGTTCAACGCCGTAGTGGTGCGCGAGAAGTCGTTGAGAAGCGCGGGCTCCGAGCAGTGACTAAAAGATATAATCTTCTTACAAGAAAAGGCAGCATAAGCCATCAAGCAAAAAGAAAAAAAGAGGGAAAAACCTAAGCCCGAGGAACAAGAAGGCATGCCACAGCATCAGCAATGCCCTCTTGCAAAGCATCGCAGAGATAGGAACCCAAAGTACCATCAAGAACATCATAAAGACGTTGCATGAACTCTCGCCGCACATCCCCCAAAAAACGCCGAAAAGGAACATGAGTAGTTTGACGAACGAAGTGCTGCATGCGGACATAAGTGTCAGAAGCAAAGAACGAAAGTCATCAACACCCATGCCAAGGAAGCGACGAATTGCCACCAAAACAGCTAGGCAATCAACCAGCTCAGCCGCCATAAGCGCCAACCGGCCCCCATCCTCCACAGCGAAGGGATAATAGTCATGGACCGACTGGACCGAAGACGTGCCAAGCAAAGCGGAAATACGCAAGTTCGCATCGAGTTTGCCATGCTAAGCTCCCAATGCAAGGCTGTCCGGGAGTGGGAGACGAGCACCTATACGAGGAACATTTGGTGTTCGTACGAGCACTTGTAACCGTCACATCAACAACAAGATGACGGTGCGAAGCCATGAAGTCCAACCAAACCACATCCCCAGGACGATCACGTGAAGCTCCCGACCGAATACGGCGGACCTCCAACCGCAAGTCCCGGCCCTTAGTAGCCCCCGCTTCAAGCATGAACTCTTCAAGCACGTGGACAATACGGTCGTGGAGTTGGATGGCATACCAAGAGCACGGGCACCGGAGGATGTGGTCCATAAGCATAGCGGCTGTTGAGCGCTCACCCGACATAAAGATGCTCGAGACCGTCGACGAAGATCCATACCCGCGAGATTCTGAAGGGGCCTCATTGCACCGAGGGCACTTCCGAACATAAGAGGCGCGCTCCGCAGTGAGGCCAAGCACCCGGTGTGTTGGCGTCATGTAACAATCGGATGGCACATTGAAACTGGACTCATGTGAAGCGAAAAAAAACTAAAGCCCCGGACCCGTACCCAAAATCACCCTCATATAGTCGGGTGGGGTTGTTAATCCATGTATACACAGAATGGCATGAAGGGAGTTAGAACCGCCGCTTCCCGGAACGGAGTTGTACGCCTTATCCAAGTACCTCCAAAAGTCGGTACCCTATAGGAACATATTGTGTATATGAACCCATCGCATCGCATCGCGACTGAGCGGCGAACAGCTATAGCGAACACCTATAGGTGGAGGGCCAAGACTCCCCCGGAGTCTAGCGTACATATGTGTCCATTAGTAGTCCTACGGAGGGATATGTAAACACTCCCCCTTAATGGACAAACTCCGGCCGGTACCCTAGTAAACCCTGCGTAAACGCGGAGGGCCCATAACATGTTAATCCATGTACACACGGAATGGCATGAAGGGGGTGAGAACCGCCGCTTCCCGGAACGGAGTTGTACGCCTTATCCAATTACCGCCAAAAGTCGGTACCCGATAGGAACATATTGTGTATATGAACCCATCGCATCGCATCGCGACTGAGCGGCGAACAGCTACAGCGAACACCTATAGGTGGAGGGCCAAGACTCCCCCGGAGTCTAGCGTACATATGCGTCCATTAGTAGTCCTACGGAGGGATATGTAAACAGGGGAATGTATGCAAAACGCCAAGGGGTCAAGGTAGGCTCGGGCACGAAGAATGCGCGAAATTCCCCGTTGGGTATGGCGAGTAAGAGCATCAGGAGTCGGAAGTTGCAGACAAATCAATTGGGTAGTGGGCGCCACAACATTGTTAGCCGGAGATACCACCAACTCGACATCGGGCCCAACATAATCGGAAAGGTCTTTATTTAGTGTGTTACTCAACACCACGAGATCCAACTCCGAGAACCCGCCCATAGTGGAGATTGTATCATATAAACTGCGCAATTGGACCGCCCACGGTAAAGTAGAAGTAGCAACATTCACGAGTTCATGCCGGATCAGACCGTACATAGGACCTAGCGATTCGGACTCGTAATCATTGATCAGGTGCGGCGTCTAGCTCGAGGGACAGTACATTAAGCGCCCCAAACTCCACGGGTAGGGAAAGCTCGTGCTTAGCACAATTTAGTTTATCGAGCGTTTGTACGTCCTGAGAAACGCCCAAGATTCGGAAAACCGCAGTGACTAAAAGTATAAAGAAGTTGGATTGTGAGCAAAACTGAAGTTGTAGTACACGCACAAGGATAGATATGACGCGTGCCGTTGCCTTGAGCCTTGAAGAGGGGGATGACCACGCACGGGCAAATGTTGTCGCGGTAGTAGGTAGACATCAATACTTAGGGAACCAATAACAGTTGCGGTACGGGCACCTGAGTTGTACCCGGCCACGAGTAGTGGCGCGACTGATGAATGATCCCGGGAGGGGTCACGATGGCGACGGCACATGTGTTATGAAATTTTCGCAATTTGGAAATTTAACATTGCGACACCGAGTTAAGGGCTCCCATCTCTAGGCATTCCCTTAATCAACCATCAAGTTCTTCAAGGGTTAGAATTTGTGCCGTGAACCTCCAACTATTCCGACCACCGCATTGGCAGTAACTACACCGTCTTAGTAATACACGAAAGCAATTTAATTTTTTCTATTCTGTTTTTATCAGACAAGTCATGTGAAAAAAAATTGTCGTTAATCTCTAGGATGCGCGGCCTCCTAAAGCCGTTGCGATAGCATTGATCAAAAAGCTCATCAGCTTGCGTTGGTCGGGTCGGGCCTACTTGAACCCTACTCATGTGCGACTCCGGTTGTGCCGGAGCTCGGGGGGAGAGGCAGGAGGAAAAAACCTCGCTTAAGTTGTGGACGGCCCCGACTCGATCCATGCATACCCTCGTCCGAGATAACACTTGCTCCTCCCGTCGTAGCTCGCCTCCCAGCACATGCTTCCCTTACCCTCCGGAGGCTGCGAAGGAAAAGATGTACATAACTTCAAACGGTGTCTTGCTCGCGCTCCTCCCGCCGCGCCGGATTTCCTCATGTTCCCGGTCTCCTTATGTTTTTCATCATTTGTTTGATCGCGTTGTGTCCTTCCGTGCCCTCTCCCGGTGGGTTACGCTGCCATGGGGCCGATTTTATGAGCAATGTGCCGTTGCGATAATCCCAAGCACAATACTTGAGACAACCTATCGATTTTTCGACGGTACATACTAAGGGAAGGATTGAGTTTGACCGAAAATATTCCGTACCGGTTCTCTTCGGCGGTTGTCGATCCTAAGGAGGTCTACCACTAGACCGTGGCGCTCCTCCGGATGCGACTCTCCATTGCCTTGCTTCGCATCGCTCCTCACCCCTAGTGGAGGCTCTCCATCTACATGGCTTGTCGTCGTCCAACGAACGCCCTTCCATTGCGATGCTTCCCGGCAGTTCGCCGTCAACTCTAACGCCCACCTTCCGCCGCTAATCTGTCCGTACCCTCCTCGTCGCCAAACAACTCCTGAGATACATGTCCCGCTCCTTGCCCATGTGAGTATTCACGTAGTATCCAGCCTTAAAAAATTTATCGGACCGCAAGAGCGGAAGATCTTGGCGCTGGTAGCGTACAATTGTTATTTTAAAAGCCCGGGGTACATGGCTTTCGCCGACATCTGTAGATCCCGCGGATCTTAGCGTTGTCGGGTGACCCCGCCTAGCCCCCAACCGTTCCATGGCCGGCACGGTAAAAGGGCTACCAACGCCCACCACGAATAGGTGGGGATGAATGCCGACAGGCATGCGAGCGCACCTCCCTTCGCTGCCGCCGCCGCTGCGCCGCCGGCGGGCTCCCATGGCAGAGGTACAAATAAAGCGTACCGCCACCGGGGACGGCCGTCAGCCGCGTGGATACCGTGCGACACACAACGAAGGAGGGAGCGGTGAGACATCTACATACATGGATTGGCGGACATGCGTCACGCGCGCCGCTACCAAGGATCGCAATCGAGGGCCCCCGGAGCCGAACTCAGCCGCGTATACGCATGCGGCGGCGGCAAGTAAGAAGAACTATGATATACTTTGTCATTATATATTATATTACTGGTTTCCTTTGCAGCCGTTTTTCGTACATAAATTCCTCTATTATAGCGATAAATATGGCATATCACATCGTGTCATGGCCTTGACTTATTCGAGCCCATGGTACACTTCGTTGATTCGATCACTACCTTCTAAGCCCCATGCATTGAACACGCCACATCTCATTTTAGTTGCCAGAGTTCAGTGATATTTGATTTGTTGGATTCCCTCCCCCCCCCCCTTTCCCCCCCCCCCCTCACACACACACGCGCGCGCGCGCAATTTGTCAACCTCCGCATTGAGCATGTTGAGCAAATCCAGCACTGTGTAAAGTACTGAAAGGCTACATTTTCACAGGTTCCGTACTCAAAAGTTATGTTCGGCCTTTATAGTTTAGGGTTTTGCAACGGCGGCGGCGCCTCCCTCCCGTTGTCTTACGTCAATTGAAGTTCTTTACAACATATACACCGGGTGAAACCGGCGGCTGTCTCTTGGCCCTCCCAAGTAGCCATCTAGGTTTGAAGAGATTGAATTCAGACGGCTCATTGTCTATTGTATAGCCCTGACTAATAAGTTTCATATATGGCGTACTTGGGAGGGCCCAAAGAAAGTAGCCTGCTTCACTTGGTACATGTTGTAATCTATTTCAATTTCAATACACATCTAGGAAACGTGCAAGCCGGGGCTAGACCGTTAAGCGCCTAAGCCCAAACTCTCCAAAATATGTTGGGGGTTTTTACCCCCCCCCCCCCCCCCTCCCCCCCAGCCCGGGTGAGTTTGTCACACGTGTGACGTGTCGGCGGCGGTGGTTCGGCAGGGTTAGGTGATGTTGGGTGAAGAACTATGAAGAACGGCGGGATGTCGTGCGGCATTTAAGGAGTCGCGGAAGAGGATGAATAGGTACGAGGAGAGTGTGTCACCTTGTAGGGTGCCTCGGTTAATGTCGATGTGTGGGGTAGGGCCGCATGGGGTGTTGAAGTTGGTGGTGGAGACCCGTTTCTTTTTCGCATGTGGCCACAAGTGTGGAGGGCATACCGAGTTTGCGCATGTGTTTAAACATTACTCGGTGGTCGGCGGCGTTGAAGGCTGCTTTGAAGTCCGCATACATTATGTAAATATCTTTCTTATAGATTTTGGCGTCCTCCGTCATGATGATAATGAATGCTAGAGCGCTGCGGATGCTGCGTAGGAGTCGGAAGCCATTTTGTTATTCGCTGAGGATGTTGTGGGTTTCTGTGTATTTAGAACATCAATCTTTGATGAGGGTTGTCCACAGTTTTTGAAGGTTGTTCATGAGGGCAACTGGGCGGTAGTTATCGCGTATGGTGGGGTCACACTTTTGTGTAGCATGCAAGTGGTGCTGCGGGGGGGGGTACGCTCTTGTGGGCGAGTAGGGTGAGGAGGGAGTAAGGGGCGGAGTGGGTTGCATACGGGAGCAATTTATTACTTTATTTGGTGTACCGCCCGGGCCGTGGGGCCTTCCGGTGCCAAGAGAGTGGATTGTTTTATCGAAAGTATCACGAGTTATCATTGCAGCGAGTCTAGTGGTCGGGTCACCTCGGGTGGTGATTTTGAAGGGTTCGGGGTTTGCGGGGTTTTCCCGCGGCGGAAGGGGGGGTTCGGGCGGGGTAGCGTGGGCGAGTTCTTTGTCGAAGTGGGTGTGGACGTAAGTATCTGCATCAAACACCTATGTACTCATGGGATCATGATGCATATGCCGCATCATCCGCATCCATGTGTCCATGAATTAGTGCCCTATATAATCGACGCATCCATGAATTAGCGCCCTGTTTAGTCAATGCGCCCACAAATTATTTACCCATCTAATCAATGCATCCACGAATTAGTGTCCTACTTAATGGATGCGTCCGCGAATAAGGAAAATATAAAAAGGGATATGCATCAAAGTTTGATGTATTGCAGTTGATGCTTGATCTTTAATTTATGAGGATGATGCGGAGGCTTATGTGGACGACGGCTATAACCTCATGGGGGGGATCCACGCCTTACGAGTCGAGGCGTTTCACCCTAGATACGGACGAGGCGGTGGTAGTATTTGGGAGTAAGCTGCCTTTGATTTTGAGCAGTCGGTGGTGCGATTTCGGCTTTTCGTCGTAGTTGGAATTGGTGCGGGTTTTTATTTTTTCAATTAATCCGTGGAGGCGTCTTCCGCCATCTTACTCTCCCACCTAGCATGTGGGTCCTTTCGAAAAAGGTGGGCGTGTTGTTGGGTGGTGCCGTTCTGGATAGGGATGGTGAGATGCATATGGCGACCGCAGCCCGCCAATCCGCCACATGTTGTAGCCGTTGCACCGCTAGTGGACAATCGCCCGAAGTTGTGCGCTAACTTGCTAACGGCTGGGGATGAGGCGCTTATTATGTCATGGTTTACTTCTATACAAAGTGCCCCTAGCAAATACACCCCCCCCCCCCCACTCGCCACCCCCCCGACATGCCATTCTCGGTGTCGCCGCTCTATTGACACCCCGGCCGCAACGCACTCGGCGGATACTAGCGCACTTGTGAAGACATGTTGAGAACCAATTGTCGAGTACTCTCCTTGCTTGTCGCGACACTACGTGTACCGAGCTGCGCATAGAGGCGTGCATGACTTGCACATGCACGGATTTCGGCGTGCAGAATAATATGGGCCGCAATTCAGCGTGTGTGCCCACAATAATTGGGGCGCGACGATAGAGATGCCGAGGCCAGTGCACAACGCGGTGTGTTGTTCGCACCTCATAATTCTACCCCCAATTGAGTCGCATGGCCATCGCGGCATTTTGTGTGGCGGGTAATTAAATCCGTGCCTCTAGCTAGTAACGGACTTTCTGAGAAGTGTGCACATATTATTCCACATATTATTCTTCGAGAAGTACTCGGAGGGGTTGAGGAGTCGCCCCGACATCCGCTTCATTCCCTTTGCAGTCACGGAATTTGGTACTCTTGGCGGCCACGCCACGGCTTTCTTGACGGAGCTAGCCAAGCAGGCAGCCGCATCTAAAGGGATGCACGTGGGCAAGTTGTTGGCCTCCTGGCGTCGAAAGGTCTCTCTCGCCGTCCATGTTGCTCACGCGGACAACGTCTTGCGTGGTTTGTCCGCCGCTGCGGACGGCACGGAGGCCGCTTCTTCCTCGGTTGGGATGCCTTCTCCGGCCACGGCGCTCTTCACCCGCGCCATGGGCCGCAAGCGTCCCCGTGCTTCCTCGAGCGGCGCGTGAGGCGCCGCTTGTCGCCTCCAAGTGTTGCATTCTCGGCGTGGCTTAAGAGTTTCCTTAGTATAATCTGCTAGGTTTATGCACAATGTAGTGCTTTCCTTTTGCTGTGCTTTGGATTCCGTGATCCTCTTGTCACTCTTGCCCAATATTATTCTCGCCTCTATTACTTTGCTTTTAATATACGGGATGAGGTGCGACGAAAAAAAGGGCTCATATATATAAAACCTATTCAATCAACTAAGCCCTATCGCTACCCTTATTTTTATGGTCAGATTGATTTGAATCTAGAGGTTTGCATATCCAATATCATGTGTACGTGACAGTAACTCTAGCGGTTACTGGTACCGTTAATATCGGCGCGTCTCGCATGCAGGGCAACCACCTTGCCCGAACAGTTAGACGCAGCCAACGACCAACGACTTCCCCAACGGTCAGCTCTAGCTAGCCCGTGCCTTATAAGCCGTAGCTAGCCACGAGCCTAGGCACTCTCTGCTTTCGCGCTCAGCCAATCTAGGCTTCGCGCGAATGCAGTCTCGACTCTCGTAGTCGAGTAGGGTGTCAATCTTACTTTCGTCCCATGCGCACTCGAGCGTCACGCGACACTTCCCCTCGTTCAGCTACGCAATTCCCCAATATGCAGCCTGAGCAGTCTACATCCGCCGCAGCGGCCGACCCTCACGCTACCTCACTCGAACAACGCACAGCCGAACAGATTCGTACGGCAGTTTTAGCATCGGAACAACGGATAACGGAACAGTTTTTGGCGGCTAACGCTGCCTTACTCGCCCAGCTCCAACGCACCACAGCTACACCTGCTCCTACTGATCCACAGCAGTCCATTCCCGCCGACGCAACAGCGACGGAGGGTGGTAAGGCGGCCCCCGAGCCACCTATCGACCTGCTCGACGACGAACCCGACCCCGCCGCGGCCGAGTTCGTCGACTTCACCTACTACGGCGAAGTCATCCCGGCCGGCCTCGAACGTCCCCCTCGAGACGTCGAGGAGCCACGTCTGTGGACTCTCACGGACGACACCGCCCGCGCCCTAAGCGACAAACGCACCCAAGCGGCATACGACGAGTACCTACACATCGGGTGCTATGCCTTCTTCGACAGTTGCGCCAACGCGGCAATTGGCGAGGCTTTGGACACGTTGTCGCACGGCCCACCTCTACCTACAGAGCAGGCGGCAGCGATTGCCCTCATCCGAGCGGGCCATCGCACCCACGCAGCGACGGAGGAGGCCGCCCGTACTAGACTGGGCTTCCTCCGCCTCACCAAGGGCGGACAAGCGAGCACAGATGCGGACCGCGTGTTTGCCGAATTGGCACACGAGCGCTTTTGCCGACCGCGCCCTACCGCGGTCTCCGGCACATTGGACGCGCTACGCCAAGCTTTCGTCGACCGCACGCTTGAAGTCAGCTTACACGCCGCCAGCAAGGCCGCCGCCGGCGCCGCTTTCGCAAAGGTCACGCCGGACAAGCCCACCGGCCCCGACGCTCGCACCCGCAAAGCCGCCGCCGAAAAACGCAAGGCCGCTGCCGCAGCAGCAGCCGCGGCACGAGCCGCCCCCCCCCCCCCAAGCCGACCGACCCGGCTAAAACCCCGAGCAAGAAATGATGGTGTGGCCCGCCGCGCCGATTCCTGCTCCCCGACATCTTCCTTCATGCGCCACCGCGTACGTCGAAAATGGCGGGAGTGGGAGCGCATCGGCGCGAGCGGCCAAGTCCTAGGTTGGATCCGCCACGGCGTACGTGTGAAGTTCAAGCACGGCCTACGTCCCAAGCCGTTCAACCACGGCATCTCCATGCTAGACGCCACACCCGACCAACTCGAGTTTCTCAACTCGGAACTACCACGCTTCGAGGCTTGCGGCGCATGGGAGCGCTCTACGAACCCCCGCTACGTCTCCCGGATGTTCTTGGTGCCAAAACCCGGATGCAATCAATGGCGCTTGATCATCGACCTTCGAGAACTCAACCGCTATTGCTCAACGTTCAACATGACTTGCGAGACCCTCAAGCACCTCCGCCATCTATCTCGACCGGGGGACTACTTCGTCTCACTCGACCTCACCGATGGGTACTACACCCTTGGCATCCGGGAGGAGGACCGCGACTACTTCACGGTCAACTACCGCGGCACCCTATGGCGCCTCGCATGCCTCCCCATGGGGTGGTCGGGCTCCGCCTACTACTTTTGCAAGCTCACTCAAGTGTTTACGAACCACCTCCGCCGCCCTCCTCCTCCCACGCCCGCATCTACACCGGCCGGCCCGCGCCGCCCGTCCAAGCGCTTCCTCCGGAACGCGCGATGGCGAGGAACCCGACTACTCCCCTACATGGACGACTTCCTCTTCTTGGCGGATTCCTACGACGAGGCCCTCTTACTCCGGCAGCGCGTCCAAGCCCTGCTCGACAGCCTCGGCCTACAACGCAACCCCAAGAAAGGTGTATGGACGCCAACGCAAGTCGGCGACCACTTGGGCCTCACGGTGGACTTACTACGCGGCGAGTTTCGCGCCCCACCCGCAAAACTGCTACACCTCGCACAACACGCTTCGGCCTTGCTCGGACGAGCAGCGTCCAACGCACGATGGCTACCCACACGCCAACTCGCAGCCTTCGCGGGAAAAGCGCAATTCCTCTACCTCGCCATCGCGCCCGCCCGATTCTTTTTGCGCGAGCTCCACAACGTCTTGGCTACCCGTACCGGTTGGGGGGGACGCGTGCGCCTCACCCACCAACTCCGACGCGACCTCGAGTGGTGGCGCACGGTACCCTCCCAACACAACGGCCGGTCGATCTACAAGCCCGTCGAGACCGCCTACTTACACGCCGACTCGAGCGACTACGGGTGGGGAGCCGTCCTCAACGAGGACGCCAATTACCAAGCCCGCGGGTTTTGGAGCGCCCCCGACCGCCTCCAACACATTACGTGGAAGGAACTTCGAGCAGTCAGGCACGCGGTCGAATCCTTTCTACCGCAACTCCGAGGACGACAAGTCCTCCTCCACGAGGACAACACTGCCGTGGTCGCCGTCCTAACCAAGCTAACGTCCCGGTCACCCGTCATGATGACGGAGCTACGGCGTTTGTGGTTCTTACTCGACACCAACGACATCCACATCCGCCCACGCTACATCCGGTCAGCCGCCAACGTCTGGGCCGACACACTCAGCCGCGAGCTGGACTCCGAAGACTGGCAGCTAAACCCTCAACTCTTCAACCACCTTCAGCTCCGGTGGGGCCCGCATACAATCGACCGGTTCGCTTCTATGCTCAACACGCAACTGCCACGCTTCAACGCCCGCTGGCGCGACCCCTTGTGCGAGGACATCGACTGCCTACACCTCCCCGACGCGGCGTGGAAACGCGAGAACAACTACTGCAACCCCCCTTGGTCTGCCCTACCCGCACTCGCCGCGAAACTCGAACAAGCTCAAGCCGCGGCGACTGTCATCGCCCCCTACTGGCGGAACAAAACGTGGTACCACGCGTTCGCCCGCTTGGCCACCGAGACCGTACACTTCCCAGCGTCCCGCAACCTGTTCTTCCCCGGCAGGCTAGGCAAGCGAGAAGGGGTCGGACCTCCCGCTTGGAGCATCGTGGCTTTTCGACTAGCACCCCCTCTTGGCTCTACACGCGACGCGGTGCGATTGGCCGGGCGATACGCCCGGACCGATTAAATACTCATGTACAGCACGTCCTCCCTCTGCGTACAGGACCGCCGCGCTACGGATTACGCCGCGGAGCAGCACAGTCGCCCTGGTCCTCCGAACTGGCTGAAACTTTTCAAGACCTCCTAGGTTCAGATAAGCTCGGGGTTACAGCGGTTGCCCTACTCAGCAACTCGCTAGCGCCCTCTACGTACTCGAGCTACCAGAGCGCAATCCGACAGTTTTTTATTTTTTGTGCAGAGGAAAATATCGCCCCGCTACAGGCCACGCCGGCCACGATGGTCCGCTACACCGCCTGGCTTGCCCTCTCGGGAACGGTCGCTGCCAGCTCGCTGCAGCCTTACTTCTCCGCAATTAACAAGTTCTTCCGCGACCACCGGCGCCAACCTATCGCCGTGGGCGAACTCCTGGCGGACGCCCGCCGTGGACTCGAAATGCTACAGCACCGCCTGCTGCCCACCACCGCTCGCCTCCCGCTACCCGCACAAGTCGCTCTGGACATCCTACACGCCGCCAACACCCTACACGGAACTTTCGCGTGGACCCCTGCTTCCCTCCCTCAGATGCAGCGCTTCAGAGCCTGTTTAGCGGTGTGTGTCAATTACATGTTTTTCTGCCGCGCCGAAACCGGCGCCCGCTGCCAGACCGGCGACCTAGTGGTCGACAGGCCCTCTCAACAAATCTGCCTATTCGTGCGCAAATCTAAAGGGGACCAGCGCCGCGACGCGGCCGAAAAACCTGTCATCGCTATCCCTGTAGCAGCTAACCCCGTCTTGGCAGACCTGCTCGTCTACTACACGGAGCAGCGCGCGACCTTCTGCAACAAATTCTACAACACGCCACCCCCACTCGCCTTTTGGAGCTGCTCACCTTCCGAACCTTCCACCGAGTGGGGCGCCGCGTCCACCATCTCCGCCTGGCTCTCCCTCGCCCTCCTCACAGTCCACTCGTCCGCGCCCGCCGGCTTTAAATGGACGTCGCACAGCCTACGCAAAGGCGCGGCGTCCGCTGCCAGCTGCATCGGCGCGCCCCTCCCCGTAATCAAATTTATGGGTGGCTGGGCCAAGAACAGCTCTGTGACCGAAGGCAAATATATTGACCCAACCATGACCCCATCACCTGCTGCTTGGCGGTTCTTCGGCTGGCTCACTCCGTCCCCCCCGCAACACTAATTCTGGCTGTGCAAGCCTTTGGCTTTAGGTTACTGGCAAAACGTGCCCTAGGGTAAATGGTCAGATTGATTTGAATCTAGAGGTTTGCATATCCAATATCATGTGTACGTGACAGTAACTCTAGCGGTTACTGGTACCGTTAATATCGGCGCGTCTCGCCTGCAGGGCAACCACCTTGCCCGAACAGTTAGACGCAGCCAACGACCAACGACTTCCCCAACGGTCAGCTCTAGCTAGCCCGTGCCTTATAAGCCGTAGCTAGCCACGAGCCTAGGCACTCTCTGCTTTCGCGCTCAGCCAATCTAGGCTTCGCGCGAACCCACCCACCCATCCCTATAATCCTGCGCTAATCGACCCCCAGACCCTGTCTGTGGGTGTCTTTTGGCCAAATTGTAAGCAAGCTGACATCTTTGGCAAAACGTGCCCTAGGGTAAATTGGCTGTACTAAATCCGGAATAAAGGGCTGCGTCATCTGCTCGCGTCTCCCACCATGGTTTACGCCGCGCGCAGCACTGCGGATCGGCGGTAAGAAACACAGCGGGGGAAGCTAAGACTGACAATGGGTTGGGCGTTCGCTGACACACGAGTCACTTGTCACTTCGGCCCTACCTTGCGCCCTCAGTATTTCACGACGCCGCGATCCTCTTACCGCCTTTCACGTCCAATCACTTCGAGTCGACACCATGGTGGGAGTTTCAGCTGCCGCTGCGGCGTTCACGCCTTTAGAGGCGACTATCGGCGGTGCCACTCTCGGCGTCGCCACCGCTAACCGGATGACCATCGTTGGCCGAATCCTGGGTCACTCGGGTGCGTGGGCCAAGCTAATTCTTTCCCAACCTAAGTTCGCCTCGCCACTAGCATTCCGTCATACTTTACATACCCTGGATCAGTACTGCACAGTCGACGTTGTTCGTGTCGGTCGACGGCACAGTATCTAAGTGTGATCGCCAATGGGTATCTTTTCGGTCACCACTCGCCGTGCCTCTTCACCCAACTATTGCCTTCTTCCTCGTCTATAATTTCTGCCTTTTTATCTATCGGGTGTCGACCACTCAGCATAAAATGAAAGCGTTTGTTTTCGATACCTGGCTCTCGGTTCCTGGATACCGTAAACATCGACATTCCCGAGTTATTTTCACTGCCTCGGCTAACTCGGAGCTCTGCCTGACGATATCCCCTTCTCGGTGGCGCGACCTAGGCATTTTGCGCGGTCTGGTACAAGGCGATCACTCGCCCTGGCGGTATGTCTTCCTTGGAGGCATGGCAGCTGGGTCTCTCGCTGCAGCTACTCTTATCCCCGGCTCCCTCGTGCCACTTCCCGACGCCTTCCCGGTAAGAAAGCCACCCCCGTTTTGTTTTCGTCCCCCCCCCTCCCTCCTTCTCAGTGAAAGTGATGCAAAATAGCAGAAACAAAATTGATTACTATTCTGGTAATTGACTTGTCAAAAGCCATCTCAATCGCTTCCTTTACCGTCCTCGTAACCCATTTTGCTGACGTGAGCTTGGTATGGCACCGCTACTCCATCCGACAGATGAGTCGTGCACTCACTGCAGGGCTACTTGTCGGAGTTGGCTCCTCCATGGGCAACGGCTGCACCTCTGGTCACGGCATCTGCGGCAACTCTCGCCTCTCCCCCCGCAGCATGGTCTATACGTAGGGGACTCACTCCGCCTGCCTCTGCTCCTCCCCATGCCCTATTAGACCCCCCCCACCCACCACCACCACACATCCATCCCTTACCCCATGTGTGGCGCCTCATGCTCCCTGTCTCCTGCAGTGCTACCTTTATGGCCTCTGGAGCGGCGACCGCTTCTCTTTCGGGAGTGACCTCCGCCCTGGGCATCGCCGGCCTCCCCACATCCATGGCCGTCGTTCTCCCGCCATCCGATGTACTCAGCAGGGTAAACCCTCATCAGCAACAAAGAGCAGCAGCAGCAGCTCTGCAACCCTTTCCATGTTCGTATTCCAAGTAAAGGGTGCAGGGCCACACCTCCTGGACAAAACTCAGCAGACTGACTGGCGTGGCCCACCCCCGCAGGGCCTGATGGTGTTGCTGGGTTCGTTGGTGATTGGCCTAGCTTCTTGGTTCGCAGGCTCAAAGTACGCCACCCCCCCTCCCCAACCCCTGTCTGCTCTCTGTTACTCAGGAGGCTGAACATAATGAATGACCGCCATCTATGCTGTGTCTGTCCTATTCATGGCCATCTCTACATATTAGGTACTGGGTAACAAGTTGTATGTCATGCATTTACAGCGTAGAGGATGTTGTTGTTGGGGCAGGCTCACCGGGAAGGCGAACAAAGCGGTGCAGCTCGTCACGGAGGCGGCCTCCGGTGCCCTGTTTGCCTGGGGCCTCGCGTTCTCTGGCATGACCAAGAGCAGCAAGGTGGCGAGCTTCTTGGCAGTCACAGACCCCTGCTTTGACCCTACGCTCATGTTCGTTATGGGCGGTGCGATTCTGGTCAACTTGCCCGTCTTCCAGGCCATCATCCACAAAAAAGTCTTCCCGGCCAAACCAGTCTGCGGCACTGAGTATCAAATGCCCAAGAACAACGCGATCGACAAGAAGCTCATCCTTGGTGGGGTGTTGTTCGGGGCAGGGTGGGGTGTGGGTGGGTTGTGCCCTGGCCCTGCTATTTGCAACTTCGCTGTCAACCCGCTCAACCCGCTGTACCTGGCCTTTATGGCCGCTATGCTGATGGGCATGGCGCTGGAGAGCTCCCCCCAGATGCAGGCGATGTGGAAAAAGCCGGCACAGGCGTGACTACCAAGGGACGGCGACGTTTCCGCCCCTTACCTAGGCTGCGATGAGACTTGCAATAGAGCAGCAAACTGTTAGAGATGCATATCAGCGCTGTGTGTGATAAAACGCCAATCGACCCCCCTCCCCCCTCCTGAACCGAGGGGGTGCTCCTTGGAAGAAAATTATACGCAGATGCGCAGCGACGCGCGCCTGAGAAGACCTGTAAATTATGACCTATCATAAAAATGAGAATGTGCAAAGATGAGATGGGAAATATCACGAGCTCACAGAATTTGTATTACAAATGATATTTCTGCGGTTTGCGATAACATGCGTGACTGTGACGTGTATTGAGAGAATCGGGGGAGGGAGGGATACTCGGGGACAGATTTGGCGCTGACATTGTGGATATATTGTGTGAAAGCAAGGACGCTTGCTCAGTTGGCAAATTTATCGACCTTCACTGTCAGGATCCGGCCCTCCAGCTCCGACCCATTGAGCGCCTGTTACAGCATTATTACATGTTCCATCAGAAATTGGAGCTTGGCTCCCAAAAAAGTTTGTGGGAAAAAAATACCACCACGGACAGTTTACGTCCAGCACAAATTACGCATACGTTACAATTTCACACTGAGACACGAAAGGAGGAATCCAACTGACCAAGCGATATCCTCAAGTTAGGTGAGTCAGTATCTTAACGGTTTGAACAGCTTACGTTCATATACATGTTAATTGTGGGGGCAGCAAAAACGGGTCATGCGATGTTACGGAAGCCAGAATCTGAGAGGCAATGCATAGGGAGGGAACCCGGGGTGGTGACGTGCCTGGATGGCATGCATGGCGTCTGCAGGCGTAGCAAACTGGGCGGTCCCGTAGCCCTTGGAGCGGCCGGAGGGGTCCTTGACGATGTCAGTATGAACCACCTGACCCACCGTCCTCATCAGATCACTCAGGTCCTGCCAGGCATACCTCCAGGGGAGCCCGTGCACCACCACCTGCACCACACACATACACGCACACACACAAATGTCAGTGCACTACTCAACACTTTGACTAGGAAAGCAGTCACTAAATGTTTTAAAAATATAATCAGATACCCGAAAGCAAAAAGATATCTAGCGTACTTGTTGCCTTACCTGACAGCCAGACTGTGGAGGGCCCCTTCCGCCCCCGCGGCCACCCATACCCCTGCCTCCCCCAGCAGGAAACCCCATCCCGCGGCCTCTGCCACCACCGTAGCCGCCGTCATAACCACCGCCATGGCCACCCACCGAGCCGTATCCACCACGGCCCATGCCGAGCTCGCGGTCCTCACGATCCTCGCGCACATGGATGATCTGCCCTCCCAGCTCCTACACGCATTCCCCACATCGCCACGTTATTGGTAGGGTTCATTGTATCAGCCCTCAGTCAGCACAAAACCTTGACACGCTCTTCTTGTAATCATAAGAAATGCACACCCTAGAGACAATATAATACAATGCAATGCAAGCACACACACACACACACACACACACACACACACACACACACACACACACACACACACACACACACACAGTCATACAAATACTTAGAGTCGCAAGGCGAGGGGCAGACTCGCCGTGTTTGACATGCGCGCGATGGCCTGCAGAGCTTCAGAGGGAGTGTCGAATTCCACAATGCCGCAGCCTTTGGAGTTACCGTTTTGGTCAGTCATGATGTCTGCATGCGCCACCCTCCCGACGGCCTTGAAGTGGTCCTTCAGATCTTGCCATGCGGTTCCGGGAGGCAGGTTCTGCACAAAGATTCTCCGCCCGATGGACATACCGCCGGCGGGGGGCGCGGCAAACTGCGGCCCACCCCGCCCCATACTACCACGTGGACGGTCGGCATAATCCCTCCGCGGCGCTTTCCTGCCTCGCCCGCTCTCATTGCCGTCAAGGTGTGGCTTCAGGTCGGGATCCTCGCGGTCCTCGCGCACAAAGATCGGCCGTCCATCCAGCTGACAGCGCAAGGTGCAACAAGACAGACTGAGCCCTTTAAAACAAAGGGACAGGTCTACACAAGAATTTTCGGGAGTGATTTCCACTTGAGCAAGAGATGTCATCCAGACATACTGTCCTGTCTGCTCTTAAATCTACATATAGTTCATTTGAAACGGTTAGATAATATATATTCACTAATGAACAAAATAGGTTTCATGGGTATAAGCTTCAGTACAACCAAATCATCACACTTATATGTGCACTTTCCAATCATGACTGTGCTTCAGAAGGGATAAACACCCACATCAAAGGGAAGAGGGGGCAAATACCTCTGACCCATCCAACTCCTGGATGGCCTTGGCAGCCTCTTCAGACGATGAAAACTCCACCAGCCCACACCCCTGCCAACCGTTCCATTCAACCACCAGTCCTCCAATCAATACACCCCTCCCTACCGCCCCACTC